>NIPM01000439.1:0-114246 GCA_002738285.1 Holacanthella duospinosa | reverse complement strand
AACTCATGCCAATTCAAAGTGTAAATCACTCTAAAAATTAAGATTACTTATTATTATTTTACTTAATTAGTCCTGCGTATGCGGGGGTGTCTTAGCAAATTAACATTTTTATAAAAATGATGCTCTCTGACACTTGAATAAATTATCAAACAAACAAAAAAAAAAAAAAAAGATGTAGTGGACGCTACATCTAACAGCTCTGCTGCTAGAAGTAGTATATCTGCTATTTCTAGGTACCTTGCTCCTACTTCTAGGGGCTTGCAGTGTTGCCTACCTTTCGTAATATATTTTTGAATTTTGCTACAAAAACCCTATATAAAAAAATTAGAATTAGAAAATAATAATCAACNGAATTTTGCTACAAAAACCCTATATAAAAAAATTAGAATTAGAAAATAATAATCAACTAATTGGAAAACAAATGAGGAAATAGTTCTACAGTATAACAAAAAGTTGTAAACTATTTTTTTATTTCTCAAAAGAAAATGATATATAACTTATAAGTAATAAAAGTTGAGTTACCGAAGTTACCGAAGCCATGGCTCATTGAGCCAGTGGCTCTGGCTCACGCCAAAAGCTGAGCCATACGGCACACTACTCCAGTTGAATAGCTCAAATTAAATATTGGCGAGAATGACACTTTGTCTGTTTGTGAATTATGCAACTAAGCTAGACGCCTCAATGCAACTTTTTTAATAACTATCTTTCCTAGATAATGCATTATCAACACAAGAATCTAAAAAATTTAAAATTTAAATTTTGGTCACAGCACACATAAAATTCGATTTAAGTTTATTGTTATGTCATCATCGCTCAATAATATTGTGACGGTTAGGTTACCTTACTCGCTAAACCGCTCACCTGCCTATCAGTCAATCTTCTAAATTAATCAAAAACTCTCCTATTTTTAAAACAATGTTAAATCATTCATAAAAAAATAAACTAACGTAAGACTCGAATCCAGGAGCCATATATTAAAATTGCTGAACAAATGCCACCACGCCACACCCTCAGCCGTTATGAAGTGATGGAATTTAGCTACTCTTCACTTCAGCATACTTTCTTCTTTTTTGTTGTTTAACAAAAATAAGTGTTTCAGGAAACTATTATTCGGCTTCTTCTGGTCGTCTGTGGAAAACCTTCTGCCACACGAGTTTAATTACCTTAAACTAGAAGAAATGCTAAGATTTACTTAAATTTGAAAGTGCAACTCACGACTGTTCCCTAGTAAGAAAAACAAACATAATAATAGAAAATTTCTTTTTCATAATAACTAATTATGAATAAAATGTACACAACAGAATAAAAATAATATTAAACTAGAAATGTGTGCAAAAATTATACATAATAATTTATAACTGCAACAATATTTCTTTTTCATAACAAAACCTCCCGAATTATTTACTTAACAAATTCTCATGCGTAGGGTCTGAATGTCGCATTCAACAACAAATTAAATAACACTTTTATACTTTTTATTGACATGATATTCTTATAGCCCTTTTATCTTGTGAATCAACCTTGACCATGACAATTTCTTCACTAATTTATAATAATAATAAAGTAATTCGTTTATTATGTTGTTCGAAAAAAAATTTTTTTTTTGTCACAATTGATATGCATAGAAAATAATTACTTTAAGGTTAATACGGCTAATTTCAATAAATGCTATGTTGCCAGCGCCAGGGTCACTAGATCTAGCGGCAGCCCCTAGATATAGGAGCTGCTCCTATATCTGGAGCTCAAGCTCCTAGATTTAGCATCAGAGCCCCTACACTTAGCAGCAGAGCCCCTAGATTTAGCAGCTTCACTTTTCAATTATTTTTCTAAAATCGGGTATCAATTATTCTCGACCGCATTTTATATCAGTCGATAGACCATAGGAAAAGATATTTAATTCAAAAAAAATTAACCAGAAATGTTCAACCATGTAATTTATAAACACATTTTATTGAATAACTCAGCCCTGCCAAGATGAAATTTTTTTTCCCACGGTGAAAAGTTTCTAAATTTGATTTACTATCGATTAAAAATAGTAGTTAAACTCGTCAAGTAGATATATGTGCGAGCTTTTGAAAATAAGTTTAGAGCTGCTAGATCTAGCAGCACCAAGACGCTAGATCTAGCAGCAACTGCTAGATTTAGCAGCTTCGCTGCTAGATTTAGCAGCTTCGCTGCTAGATTTAGCAGCTTCGCTGCTAGATTTAGCAGCTTCGCTGCTGCGTTATGCAGTAGCAGCCCGCTGCTTGATATGGCGTCCACTAGATCTAGCAGCTCAGCCCCTACATCTAGAGGCTGAGCTGCTAAATCTAGCAGCCCGCTGCTAGATCTAGTGGACGCTACATCAAGCAGCGGGCTGCTACTTCTAGTGTAACGGGCCCTATTGCCTAACGTCCGAATCCAACCAGCTTATTTCAAGTCAGGACAGAGTAACCAAATTTATTGGAAAACGTAACGGGAAGATATTAATTGTTATTAAGGACGGGGACGGGGAAGTAGTTTTTTCTGAAGACGGGGAAGCGACTGGACTGGGACGGCGATAATCAATTTTTCTGAAAAGACGGGGACGGACGGGACGCGTTAAAACAAAAAATTTTAACCAAAGACGGAACAGGGACTGTTGTGCCGAACACTGGATTTGAGAGAATAAACTCAACATCTAGGAATGGTTCCTTCGCATCTATTAATACTGGTTGGACAGATTCAACATACTACTTCTTTTTGAGACATACTTTTTTTTTACCCACCAACTGCGTACCTCTTACTTCATATAAATACCCAGTGATGGGCAAAATTCCCGGAGTCAATTTTGGTATCATTATACGCAATCTTTATTACACTTCTCCTTGAGTCCCAGTTTGGCCTGAGTTAGTCACTACCTCTGGGAGTCATGACAGATTTTCTAAACTTTGGAGTTGAGTTTGAGTAAGAGTTGACTCAGACTCAGACTCTGGAGTTGCGTAAAACAAAATAGGTAAAATAAGTGCTATATTGGCGCATATTGGAAAAGAGTCATCATTTGTAAGTGGGAGTCGACTCCCAGAGTCATGACTCTGAATCCCAACCGGAATAAAGTCAGGGTCATCAAATGACTCCCTACTCCGAAAAACCCTCATGTGAGTATCAGAGTAAGAGTTAGTGTTCCACATGGCTCTGACTCATGAGCCGGCTCAATGGCTCTGGCTCTGGCTCTGGCTCGAGCTGGCTCACAAAAATTTCCGAGCCAGAGCCTGTGCATGGCTCTGACTCTTGTAGTAATTTTGAGCCAGAGCCGGCTCATGAGCCAGCTCAACGAAACTTGTGAGTCATGGGTCAATGGCTCAACTTTTTTCCTAAATTCTTTCAGTTTTCCCCTAATTTTTCATATTTTTTCTCTTCCAAATTAAAAATTTTTTTTTAATTTTCGGAATTTTTGGTCACTGAAAGTCAATTTGCCTTTAGCCAGTTCATAATTATGATTTGTGTTGGCTTATTCTCACTAGGTCATTCTCACTTTTAGCCAAATGTGCATATTAACGGGGAAAAAAAATTTTTTTATGTTGAGCCATGCGCCATAGCTCTGGCTCATGAGCCAGCTCAACAAAAGTGAGGAGCCAGATCCATGGCTCATGAGCTGGCTCACCGCTCGAGTGAGCCATGAGCCACGGCTCATTGAGCCAGTGGCTCTGACTTACGCCAAAAGCTGAGCCATGCGTAACACTAGTAAGGGTCATGCATAACACTGCTTTATTACAATTTATTCTCAGTTTTGCGTGTGGAGTCACTGACTCTGAGAGTAATTACTCTAACTTGTAGTCAACCATTGCTGACTCATGCCACACTGGGACTCATGGAGAAGTGTAATAAAGAATGTGTATAATGATATCAAAATTCACTCTGAGAATTTTGCCCATCACTGGGTATTTATATGAAGTAAGAGGTACGCAGTTGGTGGGTAAAAAAGAAGTATTCTCGGATTAAATAGCTGTGAATTCTGACCGCGCAAAGAAATTCAAATTTTAACCAAATTCTAGACAGTTGCACGAAAATTTTATTTATGATAACAGAATATTTTTTCATAATNTATAATCTAAATATAATATTATAATATATTATAATAATATGAATGAGGCTAGGGAAGGTAAATAATGAACTTTTTTTCTTTTTTTGTAATATTTAATAATGATTCTAGTGGTAGATAATTTGACTTTTTGAGGGAAAATGGTCTATAATGTAATTTCACTCCCCAAAATTAAAAAATTTAAAGCATGCTGATTTGCATTTTCATAATTTAAATTAACAAATTAGCAAGCTTCACTTGCATTAGCACTTTTTTTTTGAAAAAATCTTGTTAGCGACCAATTGTCAGAAACTTAAAAAAATTACTAAAAAGCAAAGAAACCAAAATGGGACTATCAAAGAAACACTACCTAACCAAAGTTATACTTTTTTAAGGNTTACTAAAAAGCAAAGAAACCAAAATGGGACTATCAAAGAAACACTACCTAACCAAAGTTATACTTTTTTAAGGTATTGAGTTTATATAAAGGGTTTTGTTCTTAGAATATAAAGAACAAATAAATACATAATATTGGCGAGAAATCTTTCTAATCACTCCGATGGTAAATGAGTCACACTCCGAAAAGCGTTCGGAAAACTGTGTTTGTCGAACGCTGCTTAAAAGGTCTGGTAACAGTACTCTTACTTACGTCGCAAGCCTTTGCCGTAGCACTGGTTAAATTAGCTAATAATCCTAATTTTTTAACCAATTTTTTAACCTTTCAAATCATGACCGGAGTGCTTCTTCAACTGATCACTTAATATCACTTAATATTACCGAAAAGATATCATAATACTACGTGATAAAATTTTGGACATTTTACTTGACGCACTAAAATATATAATGTGTTCATGAAAGAATAAGTGTGCAGAAGTCTAGAATTTGGTTAAAATTTGAATTTCTTTGCGCGGTCAGTATTCACAGCTATTTAATCCGAGAATATGTCTCAAAAAGAAGTATGTTGAATCTGTCCAACCAGTACATACCGTAATGGCCAAAGCCAAAAAACAAAAATGTGTACTTATAACAGCTGACCTACTAGTACTCCATCTCACTCAACAAAGAACCTGCCGACCCCTTTACCCGACTTGGGCACAATACTGTCCCTGAAGGTCTGTTTTAAAAATCCCGGGTAATACAAAAGTAGAATGAGCGGACGACGACGACGGTGACTAAATCTCACCCAATTTTGGATAAATCCCTCGTTCCTTAGCTACCTTGTTCTTGTACCCAACAATATATTTATTAATTCATTAGATTGGAAAAAGACAAACAACAAACCTTTGACATCTTGAGCTGAAAATTCTTTCCTGATATTTTCATATACGGCTGAACCAGGCGCCAGAAGACCGCCTTCTGCCATATTAATTTTATTGACTAATTATAAATTTTACACCACAATTTTCTAATTTGAATTGAATGAAAATGGAAAAAATTATTTCAGCGGTCTTACTAAAAAACAATCTCGAAAGCTCTGATTCAAATTTTATACTTTTTTTAGTAGTGAGTGCCTGCAAGGTCCTAAATGCCCGCCTGGCCTATGCCTGTGAGAAAATACACCCGTCTGATCTTGCATGATTTCATTCAATTCTCTTCTAAGTTTACTTTTAATTAACCAATTCAACTGCTTTTTAAAAACTAAACAAGTAAATTTCACAAAATTTCAAGATGGCAGATCTACGACGAATAAGATTCATCTTATTGTTGCAATTATAAACTATTATGTATAATTTTTGCACACTTTCTAGTAGTAGTTACTATTTTTGTATGGTAGTTTAGCTTTCATTCATAATTAGTTATTTATGAAAGAAAATTTTCTTTTATTATCCTTATTTTCTTAGTGATGGTTACTGTGAGGTTCGTCCTTATGTATGATTCCTAGTATAAATATGGGGTACCATTGGTACCAGTCGTCTAGTATTTCTCGTCAGGTTTACTGAGGAGAAACACCGATCAGTCCGGACTGGAAGATGGTTTTTGAACAATAACGTTTAATCGTTGAAAATAAAGTTCTATTCGCAATTTTGTGTTTGAATTTTTTATTGTTAATAATAGTAATAATAGTAATAGTCGGTTAGTTTTATCAGTTAGAGTTTTTGGCAGTTGTCGGCCTAATAGGTGAAGTTGAATTGAAACGGGAAATCATTCAACTAATGTTTTATAATTTCTTCTCGTTTTTCTTTCGACCAAATGGTGTTTTACCAATAGTTGTGGAACCCTAATCTAAACCGTTTCAAAAGCAATGCGGTAGTGGGAACAAAAGTAGACTATGAAAAATTGTTGGTTCTGAAAACTATCGGACCACACATTGAGCAAACTTCAGAAAGTCGCCCATGGGTACACAAGGGAAAAAAAAGTAAACGCCCGCTTAGCCCGTGGCCGGACCACCCGGCCCGAGCCTATTATTTTCTCAATTATTTACTTCCTGCCTGAGGGAACCAAAATACCCCTCATCGCCCCCATCATCCCGTTGCTGTGTTGCTGTGTTCCTCATCTAAACAGACAGCATCAGGGAGGACAACAAAAGACCATCGCCTCAACATCCAGCTGTGTTTTTCAATATTAAAGTTAATGCTCCAACCTATCTAGGTGAAAGTTTATTCTTAATATTAGTATTAGCATTACTTCATTATTCCAATTTATATACATATATACATTAGCTATTGTGAGCGTTGTTGGTTGACAACGCTCAGATACAATAATTGGTTTAAAGCTGAATAAACAATTTAACTTCTCTCTTCCGTTTTGGAATTGTTCTCATTGATTTTTAAATCAATTTTTTAATTTAAACCATTAAAATATTTATTGTTGGTCACTTGGTGACCTAGTGACCTCACTCCACTAGACCTCTTTTCAACTCATCAAAGGATTATCAATCACAAGATGCCTGACCCAAGCCTGTAGGCACATGCATTTTCAGGTTGCAGGTACCTGCACTCATCACGCCTTTTAGTAGTAACCCGACAAGATAATACCCTAGCTTCCATCGCCTACAACCCGCGGTTTATACTGTAGAACCAAAAATGAAAAAGCCCTGAGAACTATCACTTTTCCCGTCAAAATTTCAGTGAGGCATTCAATTCTGAAGCTGATCCCTTGGGTTTTGTATTGATTTATAAAAACTTATTAAACAAGCTTTCATCTAATATTCAATCTATTTGTCATACCCTTCATAATCAGCTTAACTATGTTCGGTTGAATCTTCGTCCAATTTAATTTATGTTTGTTTAGGATAATCTAGGTAAACAAACTTATCTATTAGCTTATCTTGTTCCCGGCATTTGTTTTCAAATTTTTGTGCCATTTTACACAAGATTTCCAACAAAAAATTCTTAAGTCATACACGTTTTGTAACCTATATTATTAATTCCGAAATTTTCTTTTAATGCCCAAATTAATTCAATAGCATTTCTGAATCAAGAAAGCAAGAAGAATCTGTTATATTGAGGGTATTCCACATGGCCTGGTTAAGTGTTAAATTTTTATTTGATATATTTTAATGAGTGATATAATGAAGATATCGGGAAGGGTAAAAAGTCAAATGTTGTTATGTTGACATTTATTTTTGACTTTGTTATTACAAAAATTTCCCTCGCCTCTTTTGCATGTTGTAGTTGAGAGGATGCATGAGAGGAAAGCTGAGACCACAAAGTAGTAAGTTTCAATTCTCTCATACATCTCTTCAACTACAACATGAAATAAAAAGTGTGAGTTTGACCCTTTCTCCTCCTCAGTTGACGTTATTTATTTGCATTTTAACAATAAAAATAAAAACCAAAAAGATGCCCCTGAGCTTATTAAACTTTAACGGAGAGGAAAAATAATCAGACCAATCACAGACGTATAAAATGATCTCACCTTTTTATAAAATAAAAATATTTAAAATTTAACAACTTTTTATCTTATAACCAAAAGCAGGAATATCCTCATTATTTCGCTTCTGATCTGGCTATGCACACGTTTTGTTTTGGGAAAATATTTTGTAACCTTGCTAATTCCTGTGTTCTTCAATAGTTCGCAAGTAGGTTTCCCGTTGAGCTAGAGTGTCTGGTGGTTCCAAGAATATTGGTTTACCCGATAACTTATTGTATTTGAGGCCGCATTTTCCAACAAGTAACTTCCGAAATGTTTCTTTTCTGACCCTTCGGAAATTTTTGTCTTCGAGGGAATAATCAAGTTAGTTTATTTATCCTCTGGATTCCAGAGGTTACCTTACAATAACAGAAGGAGAGTAAATCCGATCGATCTCGCCTGAAATTCAAAATAACAAACTCAAAATGAGACAAAGCAGACTGGAATATGATCGATCTCTATGAAATTTTACAGATTAAGATTGACCTCTTGAATAACGTTAATCCAAGCTCCAAAACATTGACGGAGTTCAGTTGCCATGGTTGAGCCGAGTGAGTTTCGATGAATACTTGCTTTTAACATTCAACAAAAGTTCACATACAAAAACCCTAATCAAATATTCTGTTTGCTAATGACAAAAGCACATGCTCGACGCTACAATCTGTGTATGAATCCTTGAATTCCTCATGTGACTTCAGCTATCATGCACTGCTTCTCTAGGTGCTTCCGAAAGGTTTGTTACTTTCAAATAAATAACAAGATGGTTAACTTTTATTATATTAATTTGAAATATTTTAGAAAGATGAGGGGAGAAAACCTGGTAACTACCTTTTTGCTCTTGATTTTGATCAAACGATTTTACATGAAGACTCTGAAGCCGCCATCACTGCTGTCCTTGGATCACCAATTCCAGCAAGTCTTCTCTTGATCTACGATGGTGATAATTGGGCTGAATTTTGTGGACTTTTGATTGATTATGTCATTCGAAATGGTGGATCCATAACGAAAATAATGCAATGTATACGAGATTTAGAACCGTTACCAGGTAAGTTAGTAAAAATATTAACCTAGTCTAATTCAAGTGAATATTACTAACAGTTTTTATACTATAAGGCATGAAGACTCTTTTGATGAAAATCAGCGACGCCATATTGAAGAATCCAATGTCCCACTTCATAATCGTGTCAGGATCCAACGATTTCTTCATCAAGACTTTTCTTGACGGAATAAGCCCTACGATCCAACACTCACATATAATTTCTAACCACGCTGAACTCTCAAATACCGAGCCCACGACACTGAGGTTCACACCTTACGAAAATCAAAAGACTTGCCACATTTGCCCTCGATTTCTTTGCAAGGGAAAAGCACTTCGAAATTACATCGACTTAAATGGGCCTTTTGACCAAGTTTATTATGTTGGTGACGGTTATAACGACGTGGTAAGAACATACATTTATTTATAAATATTTCACTAACTAAAATTTAGTCCTCAAACCTCATTTCAGTGCCCAGCCCAACAACTAACAAGCCGTGACGTCCTATTTGTTCGAGAAAATTATGATTTGGATCAAGTAATTCGATTTGGTTACTATGGAGGCAAAAAAATTTCAGTGAAGGCAAAAATTGTATATTTTCGAAATGCAAAACAAATAGAAAAACATATGAGCCTTTAATAACTTTTGGAACAAACATTTGTTTTGATAATTACTTGCAATTAATTCAAAATTCAAACTTTTTAGAATATCGTTTTCGTAGAATCTTTTGGTAACTAGCTATTTTTGAAAACATAAGCAAGAAACGTTACTTGAACTTATGAAATTAATAATATTTGATGTAAGATATAGAATTTGGAATTAGTTCACTATTATTGGAGGATTTGAATTATTAGAAGACAAGGGTTGAGATTTTATAATGCTCTGCTGCCGGAAATACTTCGTAAGTTTCAAAAATCATAAAAATCCACTATTATTCATAAATAAGTGAAATATTGCTACAGATGAGAAATCGAATTGAAGATCGAATTCTTTACATTTTCGATTTTGATCGGACACTAATTGTCGTCAATTCGGAAGATATTTATAAAGAGTTCCTTACGAAGGAGTCTGTGGAGACTATTTTTACTAATAACGCATACTTCAATGATTGGACACTCATGGTTGAAGCCATTTTGAATCTTCTTCAAATTCAAGGTTACCTTCAAATTCAGTGTTTTCGACTATTACCTAAGACTCCATCTATCGAAAAAGATATAATCACAAAATTCTTTTTTGTATTCTAATCAGGCGTAACCGTGAAGGAAATATTAGCTAGAGCTCAAAGTTTACAATTTATCCCTGGAATGGACGAACTCATGCAACATATTTTCAAATCAATAATTGACAATGATAATGAGAATGAACTTGTGGTTATATCAGGATCAAATGATCTTTTCATTTCAACAGTACTTGGATCACTGACACCACCAGTCTATCCAAACCTCATCATAGCAAATCACTTGAGTTACTGCAACAAAAAGAAATACTTGATATTTGAACCATTTGAGAGACAAACCACATGTCCATTTTGCACACCTTCACTGTGTAAAGGAAACGCTATGGTTAACTATATCGATCAACACGGTCCTTATCGTCTGATTTATTACACAGGTTCTAACAAAAATTTGATTCGCTTTTGTTGAAATTTGAAATGTGTTAATGTTTTTAAATTAATTTTAGGTGACGGTGGTAACGATGTGGTAAATATTATTTATAATCATTACTAATTTGCTCAAGGTTGCTATGAAAAAAGACCTCTAACAGGTTAGGCCATAATCCGTTTTTAAATAAAAATTTTAATTTCTTAGCCAGATGACGAGTGCCATCTGGTTCTCCGTTTTTATAGCGAAAAATTATGGAAAATTGAAATACTAGTAGAGCGAAATACTAGTAGTCCGAAAATTTTCCTAGTGTTTTTATGACAAATTTTAAGTAGTAGTAGAGCGAAGATTTTTCTAGGGTTTTTATGGGAAATTTCCAGGTTGCAAGGAGAAAGAGAACTCTTCTCCTAGCAACCTTGGCAAACTTGATAAAGTTGATATTTTTTACTTATTTTTGAAAACGAGTTGTTTATACTTTATTTGACTTATTTTTTTTTCAGAATTAGAAAATGTAAAAAATCAACCACAGTATGGCCTAACCTGTTAGAGGTATTTTTTCCTGACAACCTTGAATTTGCTATTGAAATGTTAACAATGGATTGATTGGTTGGTTTTTGGAAGCAGGAGCTATAGTTTTGTTTCATAGAAACCAGTTCTAAATATTTAAAATCCACACACTTGTGATTGGTCGTCATACAAAGTTTGGCTCCGCTTTCCGAATCCGAAGAGGTTAAAAAAAATTGATGAAAATTCTGATTTATTTAGTGTCCAGCTATTCGTCTTAGGAAGCAAGACGTTCTTTTTGTGAGAAAAGGCTTTACATTGGAAACTGCTATCAAAGACGGAACTTACAATAACCGACGGATTGTCGTAGTCGCCAAGGTTATTTACTTTTCAGATGCAAAATCTATAGAATCAAATATGAAACTAGGAGGTCAAAATAACTGCATTAATTCTTAGCGGAAAATAGGTTTTATGCCTAACCCAGATGATACCGATACGGACAACGTAGTTCGAAAATGTCGAAAACTAATAAATACATTACCAATTACCCACTATCAGCTTTGTATTTGAAGTGCTGCAATTATACAAATAGAGAATTGAAATTAAAAATACTTAGTAGCTTACTAAATTTGTAAATAATTTATTTTTAAACATTTGCTTACCTCTTCAGCTATTGCAAAGAGGGATTTTTGAGTTACTTTTTCAGTTTGATCAAGTAACGATTTTAGAAAACCATCAGGATTTTGAAGGAGAGCATATGCATGGTCGTATTCCTATAAAGTAAACACTTAATTAAATCACAATTAATTAGATAAAACTAGTGCTTGGTGTTGCCTTTAGTTCTCCACTTTCTAAAACTAGAATTCGATCACAGTCCATAACACTCTGAAGTCTGTGAGCAATAGTGATGATGGTACATGACGAAAATTTCTCTCTGATGGTTGTCTGAATGAAACTATCAGTCCTACGCAGTAGCAAACAAAATATGAGTAATTGAAGTAGAATAAGTGTAACATTCGAGTATAATACTTAGGATCAACATTTGCTGTGGCTTCGTCCATAACAAGTATTTTGTTTTGTCTCAAAATTGCCCTAGCCAGGCAAACAAGTTGACGCTCACCGACGCTGAAATTAGCCCCACCATCCGTAACAATAATGTCCAAATTGCTCACTACATCTTTCATGGCGACCTGACAAAGAATCAATATGTCACCATAAGCTTTGAATATCGACAAAAAACTTGCTGCATTGCACCGACGAAGTTTAACCTGTTCCAACGCTCTCCAAAGATCAGCATCCTTGAATTGGTTGAAAGGGTCTAGGTTGTATCTCATCGTCCCTGAGAAAAGTTGTGGTTCTTGAGGAATAATTGAAATATTTTCTCTGAGGTCATGAAGGCCGATGTCGTTGATTCGGATGTTGTCGATGTAGATGGAGCCAGTTGGCTCAGTGAGCCTGAAGAGGGCGCTAATAATTGAACTCTTCCCTGCACCCGTTCTGCCTACTATACCCTGCCATACAAATCAAAATGGCACTCTTCGTCTCATTGGCTAATTGATTTGTTTAGTCTTACAATTTTCTCTTGCCCTCTAACGGTGAAGGTCAAATTCTTAAGAACTGGTTTCTCATCGTAAACGAGAGACACGGAATCAAAATGGATTTTCCCAGAAGTGATCCAATTTTTGTCTAATTTTGGATCTAAATTAAAAAAAACTTTGAATTAGTGCATAAATCAAAAATTCTTGAACTGAAATCAATGGTGAACAAACCGTTGTACACAGAGGTAATTAGTGTGCCGCATGGCTCAGCTTTTGGCGTGAGCCAGAGCCACTGGCTCAATGAGCCATGGCTCATGGCTCACCCGAGCGGTGAGCCATGGCTCTGGCTCCGCACTTTTGTTGAGCTGGCTCATGAGCCAGAGCCATGGCTCATTGAGCCATGACTCATGGCTCAACATAAAAATTGCAACACATGATTACCTCAGGTAATCATGTGTTGCAATACATCAAATTTAGGGAAGAAGGTTTGCGTTTGGGCGGTTTGGAGGGAGATAGGGAGGAATGTTGAGCAACCGTTAGGACGGTCCCGAGTTTTTATATTCTGTAGAAATCCTGTCTAAATTGATTCCTGACGAAATGATTCTACATAGGCCATACATAGACATTTCTATTGAACTTATTGTGTACTATTGATTACGCACAAATCCTGACTAAGAGAAACCACTAGAGAAAATTCAGCAAACTCTATGCATAAAATATCATACTGAGCCAACCTGCCAGAATCAATTCTACAGGAACTATGAATGATTTTTTATGCAGAACAAATTAGACAAATTCAAAGAAAATCTCCGCATATGGCATTATATTGTTTGTTACTTTCTCCAATCATTATCTGGAGAAACAATACATTGACTAAATTGTAAAAAAAAATTAACCAGTATTATCGCTATTGGCATAAGTTTGCAACTCTTTTCGTAAGATTGAATTTGACCAGAAATAATTATACTGCGGATTCTTTCTTAAATCTTGCTAACCAACATGCATCTCTCGGGTCTTATTTATTATCAGATTAGCGGAATTTCCTGACGATTAAGGAAACGATTTCAGAAGATTTTCAAGTTTTTAGAAATAAAAAAAGTTTTACGAAAAAATTTGGCAGAATTTTTTTAACATTTTTTTTTAACATTATTTCTTAAAATATTTATCAAATGCTACTAAAAGCTAGAGCTAATTTCAAGTTTTGCATATGTTAGTAATTTCTATTATACCGACTTTAGTTTTATAATCATTGAAATATAAAATTAGTTAATTTTTTGAATTTAATAAACAGTAAAAAATCAACAACGGCGTCAAATCTACAATATTTTCCGATTCAAGTTACTTTTGTATGAAAAATAACAATCGGTATTTTAGTATCTGAGCTCAGTCATAGGAAGTGTGGTGTAAGTGTTAAGGTAAGTGAGTTCTATCGAGTGGTGGTGGGTTCGAGGCTGATAGATGTTATTGAGTTTAGAAAAGTGAAGATTTTTTTCTTCATTTTCTAATTCCTGGCAAATGTTTTATACAGAAACTATTCGCCAGGTTTGTCGAATGAATTCTACAGACTATAGGGCCATAAATATACATAAAAGTTTCTACATAACGTTGTACACAGCCTGTGTAGAATTTAAAAACTCGGGGTTGGACGTATGGTAGTAAATACGAATGGATGTTAGGTTTAGGTAGTGTATTGGGCCAGTTGGGATGTAAGAATTGCGGTTGGGTGGTATCCGTGAGGTAGGGAGTGCGATTGGGCGGTAAAGAGACGGTTGGCGGTGGGCAGCGAACACAAAATCGTCGAATGATCATACAAAAGTTACGCATATCCTATGCGCACCTGCAATTTGCACGTACAATGAGTGCGTATAATGTGCACTGCACGGGTGAAGCAGCTTGATACATGGGCCATGCCTTAGTGAAAACTAGTGTTACGCATGGCTCAGCTTTTGGCGTGAGCCAGAGCCACTGGCTCAAAGAGCCACTGGTCCAATGAGCCACTGGCTCAATGAGCCATGGCTCATGGCTCACCCGAGCGGTGAGCCAGCTCATGAGCCATGGCTCTGGCTCCTCACTTTTGTTGAGCTGGCTCATGAGCCAGAGCCATGGCTCAACATAAAAACAAATTTTCTAAAGTTAATATGCACATTTTCCTAAAAGTGAGAATGACCTAGTGAGAATAAGCCAACACAAATCATAATTATGAACTGGCTAAAGGCAAATTGACTTTCAGTGACCAAAAATTCCGAAAATTATAAAAAAAAGTGATGATTTGGAAGAGAAAAAAAATGAAAGATTAGGGGAAAAGTGGAAAAATTTAAGGGGAAAGTTGAGCCATTGAGCCATATGGCTCACAAGTTTCGTTGAACTGGCTCATGAGCCATGGCTCTGGCTCAAAATTACTACATGAGCCAGAGCCATGCACTGGCTCTAGTTCAGAAATTTTTGTGAGCCAGCTTAGAGAATTTTTGAGAGCCAGAGCCAGAGCCAGAGCAATTGAGCCAGCTTATGAGCCGGAGCCATGCGGAACACTAGTGAAAACCCCATTCTGATCTATTTATTTGTTCTCAAAATTTTTAACTTTTTATTTAAAGTAAAATTTCATTTGGCAAAATTGGAGTCTCAGAAAAACGTTTAAAAAATCTGATCTTTAAATCTTTTATTTTACAATAAAAAAAAGCTTTATTGTTGCTCCTCCTTGCCAACTCCACATCCATCACACACTTTTAAACACGTCTGTGCCGCCTCTCCATGCTAGATACGTGTCAATGAGGGCTAAATCGTTTCTCAAAAAATAATTAAATTGGGGCAGAAGAACCCATCTATTAGTGAAAACCATATCACGATCCGTCAATTCGTTTTTGAATTGAAACACCGACGGACAGACTGACAGAACAAATCCATAATGCGTTTGCAACACATAATAACTCACCTGAATGTAAAGGTGCTTCTGATTTTACATTTGCATATTCTTGAATCCGCTCTACTGCAGTCATGATATTCTCTAGTTCGGAAGTTTGTCGTACCCCCCATTGGAAGTAAAGGTTCAATTCCATTATACTTACCATAGCCACTCCCACGCTTCCAGGCAAAGATGCTTAAATAAATTTTATCACATCAATTACTTAAGATTCTATAACTTGCCTCCAAATAATACAAGTACTCTTACAGGTTGTCAGTATAAGGAAGCTAAAGGTGATGATAGTGAAGTAAGTAATTGCAGTCATTTCTAGCCAAACAGCAAACCACCTTGTGGTTGCCAAGTACATGAAATTGGCAGCATTGTTAGTATCTTGACAAAGTTCGAACTGTTTTATAACAAATCGTTGAGATTTGGACGATCGGATTGTCCCTATGCCTTGAAACGATGAAGCGAGTTGGTTGAAAATGGGGCTACGTGCTAGAACGGAACCATGGAAACTTTCATCGCATTCAAAATTTAGTAGTAAGAATTTAAGTTCTTACAAACTGCTTCAAGACGTTTGACATCCCTTACAGTTTTAACGTAATACTGTCGGACAAAATAAAATGCTACAAAAAGAATTCCAGTAGGTAATAGGACGTAGTAGTTGGTTAAAGTGACGACAATCACTGTTCCAATCACTTTAAGAGAAACTGTTATAGTGTCATAAAGAACTTCAGGAAGCTTGATATCCATTTGGTTTAAATCTCTCGTCACTCGGTTCAGTATTCTACCTATAATGATTTGATTAACAAACGATAAAGTTCGATGACTTTCAGAAAAAAAATGGTTAGATTCGGTAATATATACCGGGAGGATTTGTGTCGTAAAATTTAGTTGGTGCCCTCACAAGACTCTGGAACATATTGTCGTGGATGTTGACGCTTATTTTCATGACGTAGCTAAAGTAAGCGATTGTTACAATGAGCACAGTGGAGATAGCTGCCCCAACAAAACCAACATAGATCCAGAGGTAAGGGTAATTCTGCCCACTATGTGGAAGTGGAACAAGGTCAATGACCCCTGTGCCGTCTGTAGTATTCATCATGTCTATCAACTTGTTTCCATTCTGTCGAGTGTCTTCATAGTTTGTCCTAAAATAAAAACCAGGCTAATTACTAAAAGTTCAAATTAATTGTATTATTATCAGTGAAATTATAATAAATTGATTTATGACTAAAATTGAAATTGTTGTGCATCCTCATGCACTAGCAACACTGAGGAAATATTCTGTTTGGGAAAATGACCTGTTTACATACCTACCGAAATCTTTTGTCTTTTTTAAAAAGCCAGGACGGTATGAGTATTATGTTTATACATCGCAGCAGAATTTGTATTAGGTATAGAGGGTGAAAAAACAGAAATTCAAATAACAACTCATACAAAATACATATTATAAATGTAAAAAAAATACCCACCAGATTGACAGCCACCAGTATGATCCGCTCAATATCATTTGAACCAATACGAAAAGGGTGAAAATAAAGATGGTACCACAAGTAGACTTGCTTGCTTTGAAATAACTTGCATATACATCAGACTTTACGCGTCCGTAAGTAATGAATTCTGCCTGGTCTTCTTGCTCCTCTGATACTTCGGAGATTTCTTCCTCCGTGGGTAGCTTTGACTAATAAATCAAAGAAGTAGCACTAAAGTATATACTACGAATGACCAATAGTATTTTGGCAGTAGGAATTACTGTTTTGGTGAAAACAGAAGTCGAGGAACGTCGGCGGACAGATTCTTCTGCATCTTCCTCAGTTTCATCACTTTTCAAAATGTTAAAGATGTCCACATTCTGATTTTGTAATTGAACATAGGTCCCTTGAGCAAAAATTTCGCCGTCCTGTTTCAACAAATATCTTATTATTAATTATTCTTATTAATTGTATTAATTATGAATAAAGTTTTTATTAATCTCGAATGCAATTGACAACTCGTTTCGTCAGTGCTCGCAATATTGTTTTTTTACATTTTATTTAAACTTTGCTCGGACTAGGTTGTCCATTTAATGTTTTTCTCAATAAAGCTTCTTCTTTGCAAATTTTCATTTTTATATTTTTTCTAGCTTTCCTAACGAAATTGAATGATTTCTTAATCACACATTGTCATCTTTTTTACAAGCAAAGAGTTTGATTTAGCATCTCTACCATCTACCATTGGAGCTCTATGTATACAACCGAAGTGCATAGACTTTTGGAAGCCATGTCGTGTAAACATTCATTCAAAGACTAAATAGTTTACAAATGACGAATTATATTTGTTTTGTTACCTTATTTAAAACAATAATATGGTCAGCCTTGACCAAATACTGAATTTGGTGTGTGACGAGAATTCTTAAATGGCCACGTAGGAAATTTTTGATACACTTTTCAAACAAGTGACGACTTACTCGTGCATCGACAGCACTCAGTGGGTCATCCAGTAAGTAAATATCAGTCTTTCGGTACAAAGCTCGGGCCAAATTCACTCTTGCCTTTACAAAAAAAATTTATTGTGGAACTTGAAGACACAGTAATCATGTAGGAACTATTATACCTTTTGGCCTCCACTAAGCGTAATGCCTCGTTCCCCAACTATAGTTCTATCACCATGTTCAAACTGAGAGAAATCTTGTTTGAGTGCGCATGCCTCTACAACTCGTTTGTAATGAACTTCATCGTAGTCCAAACCAAAAAGAATGTTTTGTCGAACAGACCCTGAGAATATCCAGGCTTCTTGTGATGCATAGGAAATACTACCAGTTAATATACAGCTTCCAGATTGGATTGGTAGTTCACCGATTAATAGGTTGAGAAATGAGCTCTAAAATTAAATAGAAGTGATTTTCTATAATTTAGTGCATCGTTCATTCATGACAGAAAAATGGGTAGCAACCCGCAGAACCGCGAACATTGAGCTGCAAACAGGCATTTCTAGAACCAAGTAAAGACGCCTAAAATGGCAAGGTTACGTTCAAAATTATTTTATGACTAGCACTACAGTAGACCCTCTCTTAATGCACATGGATCCCTCCACCCGACTTGAGCTTTTGCCGTGCAGTTTTACCGTAAACCGCCAAGATATTGGAGGGAAAACTTTTCCAAACTGTCAGTAATTGCTCTTTGTAAATAACTTTTGACATTCATTCTCATTATTTAAATTTGATTTACCGTGTTTAATTATAATGAACAAACCAAAGAAAACTAAACATTTGTCGCTTCATACGAAGCGNGGTATCACAAAACATAAGGGATACGGATACTATCATTGGGCCATAAGTGCATTAAGAGAGGGTCTACTGTACTGGAAATGGTTGACTTAATAGAAAAAATGTGTAAGAAGCGGAAAGAGACGTGAGTTTGTAGAGCAAAATAATAAGAAATAAGGGTTTTCAAAATGTATGAGACAATACATGGAATAATAATATTTTACGTCTACAATTGTTTTTTAATAACTGCAAGAGATAGAAAAAGGTATTTATATAAATTTTTTTTTTGGTTCTTGAGTAAAGCTAGGCCTGGCTTTTTAAAAATGATAATTTTTTAGCGAGGAGAGAGAAGGGTGGGGAAAAGACAGCAGAGTAGAACAGCTGTTGATGAGACAGAAATTTTTTGTCTTTTTTAAAAAGCCAGGACTAAAAAGTAGCCCCTGTAGTAAAAAGTAGTTTAAAGTAGTGTCTTTCTCTTCAATGGATTGGATATTGGATTGGACAAACTGGTTGTAGCCCACTTGTTAAGCTGTTGCAGAATCCAACCACTTGCATGAAGAATTTTATTCTACGCTTTTACAAGCGTGGTATAAACGGCAAGTCTTGCCTTGACTTCACGCTGAAATTGAAGCAGGTTTGGGGAAAAAGGCTTCTCCTCCAAATACCACTGTTTATTTGGGGTTCGCATTATATCAGCCAGTTAGGTTCAAAATTAGTTTATGATGTGAACTAACTACAAATACTTGAAATAATAGGAAGAATTCGAACAAAGTGTAAAGAGACTTGCGTTTGTGGAGCTAAACAGGAGATTCCTAGAAATAGCATAAGCCGGCAAAGAATGCTATTTAGATATAAATGATTTTATTTTTTGAATCTAGTAATATCCTGTAAAATAGATGCTCCATGAGTAGCACTAATTTTCAACAATAGAACCCAAAAACTACTCCAACTTTGGATACGTATGCGCACAGTCTGGTTAGATCAAGGTCGATTTTCCCGTATCTCTTTTTGGAGCCTAGACTTAGGAATTACAGATGTTTACTTATGCACACGTAATCTGAACATGAAGGTTAGATACACAATCTATAAATTTGCTTTCATGAGTCGTAAAGTCAGATAACTCTGTTTACTTTATGCAAATAGCTTGATATAGGCTTGCAAACGAGCCGAGTCAGCTCGCGAGCTAAACGAGCGAGTCGAGTTTGAGCCGAGTTGAGCTGAGATAATTCAACTCATTTATAAATGGACGAGCCACGAACCGAGCTGAGCTGGAGCATTGGCTCACTCTAGTGACGGGAATAACTCGTGAGCTAGCTCGCCAAATTTTCGGGTTAAATTTTTTAAGTAAATTGCTAAAATTTACTATTATATGGTATGGAAAATAACCTTTTAACTTCGTCGAAAGGATAACGCNGTATGGAAAATAACCTTTTAACTTCGTCGAAAGGATAACGCCATTAGTTTTGTCATTTAGTTAATTGTTTCATAGACAATATGTCAACTCATTGACTTTTGTTACTTTGGCTTGAATCTATGTTTCAGATCAAGTCATTTTTGGCTCAGTCTGTACCAAAAATTATTGAATTTCATTAATTTAAATAATGTCAGTAACTGTTGCCTAATCTGTTCATCATTTTTTTTTGTTTACAAGAACAAAGCTAGACGTACAACGTACTTCGTTTCAACCGATTGTTTTCTTGAAAAAGTTCTATTCACCAAATAGTGAATAGAACGTCTACGTAGGACTTGTGGCAATCTCGAATATCTTTGTATATTCCCCATAGCCCCTACTTTTGTAACCACAACGTCGAAGTAGAAAATAATTTTCGAATATGTGTCACTAAACTTTGACTCACGAGTCGGCTCGCGAGCTGCTCTTGTGAGTTAAGAAATGAGCCTAGCTGAGCTGATATTTCCCAACTCATGCGAGCCGTGAGCCGAGCTGAGTTGAAATTTTAGCGAGCTGAGCCGAGCCAATAAAAAACTCGGATCGCTCGGCTCGTTTGCATGTCTAGCTTGATATATTAGATAATTTAAATTATGTAGTACAATGTAACGGGCACCAAATGCCTCACGTACGCTTAAGAAATCAGGACGGACAGACACGACCATGTTATTAACCCCTCCAGCTTCGCTGTTTGCGGTTAAGAATGGTTCTTGATAAGATTATGTCTGCATCTGGTATATTAACCAAACGGTAAAAAGACCTATGGTAGAATGACCAGATGCAAAAATAAATTTACGGCTAATAATTCTGGGCACAATAGTTCCTAAATATTAGCGTTTTACTTAATTAAAAACACGTCAAAAATTGATAAAATACTGATAAAAAGTATACAAAAATTACCAATTTTTTTAATTTTTGATAAGTATCTTGAAATTTTAACTAATTAACTTGAAACAATAGGCAATTGTGCGAAATTTTGGAACTCAAAAATAGAAAAACGTGATGTATATTATGTAACACAAATTACGTGCTACAAATGGAACAAACTTTATATGCATACCTTTCCAGTGGTCTCTTTTTAATCATGCAATAATCGCTGAAAATGATTTCCTTGATAAATTTTTGTGAAAGGTTACTCAATCTAAGATTACTTAATTTTTTCAATGGGATCCCATAACCCTTTCTTGCGCACCCTATCCGTTGTCAGCAGAGAGTGAAGTATAATTTATGAATTTCCTAAATTTCTACAAATATTGCTAAGAGAAATTAATTGTTGTAACAAAATAAAAGAATACTGCACAATCGTATTAAGAATAGAAAGAATTTTTTTTTGCTGGTTAAGAGTCAGTCAGAATTTTCTGTCGTCAAATCGCTTTATCAATTTAGTTTCTTCGTCAAATTACTTCGTTCTGCAGAGATGTGCTTAGGTTGTATTGTATTGACAGAAATCATGACGCAGCGTGAAGTCGTATGGTTACTCACATGGCGTTAAGTTTTTTTAATAATTTAATAAAACTCAGTCGATTGTTCTATTTTGTATTATAATTCAACTACAAAATATGAAATTTTAAGCGCTAGATGATAATCTTAAAAAAACCAGCAAATTTATAGTGAATATAATTCAAATTGGAAGGGAAATACCTCAATATACCAAAATACTTGCGAAAGTATTAAATACTTTTCAATTACTCAAAATTCGAAAATACTTCCGAAAGTACTTTTTAATGGCTAAAAACTAAAAATACTTGAAATACTTGTTTATAAGAGCATTCCATTCAACCTCAAATTGCATAAATCGGAAACATACAAAGTTGCAGAGGTGTGATTCTATAAAAAAGTTGATAAGTAAGTATCCTGCCCTCTCTTTCTAACTAACTAAATACATAATATTTTTGTTGGTCTTTTCCCAGATTGTTCAATCTACTGTTGGTCAGTTTACTGGTTTGGTCACTATCGTTGGTAATTTTCCCATGGTGGTCATTTTACCGTTGGTCAATTCGCTGTTGATCATTTTACCTGGAATTGGTTGGCATACGTCAAAAAAGTTCCAAAAAATAAAATTTTCTACTCAAACTTTTTGAACCAACAAACTCGACCACATACAAACATGTTGAAGATGATTTCAGGCGTTACATTTCACATTTTAATCAACCTTATCAACAGTCGTTTAATTTATCAAGATGTGAAACCTTGGTTTTACCTATAGAGGCTTTCTTAGTCATGTCTTACCTTCCCCGAACCAACTGCACCAACAATCGCCACTATACGATCTCCAGATAAGTTCAAGGATAAATTATTCAGCGTTGACTTGTCATTCAACCAACTAGACAACCAAATGATATATTTAAAAACACATTTGATAAGAATTATTAATTAAATTAGGTTTATGCGAAATCACACCTGGCAGAAACGCTTTTCATTTCGATTGATGGTTCGGAATTGGCAGAGAGCTCATGAATCACTAAACCGCTACTTATACCTTGTTCATCCTGGCCCAAGTATTGCTGTAGGGATATATTCATTTTAAATGAATGAAATAATTAATTCATTCAATAAAAAATTTATACTTCGATTCGATTAAGCGTAACGAGCATTTCTGAAATCCCAGTCACACCCTGAGGGATGTAATAGAGGAGTGTATTGAGTAATACATTAAAGATGGCTATCGAGTAGAAGATTTTGTCGGCAGATATTTCATTGCCAGTGAGGACATATGTCAGAATGGGGGCCAGAGTGATTGGATGCACGGCAACCATGTTAAGCCCTGTATAGGTTCCTAATAAATATGCAAGTTTCTTCAAAGATTTTACTTCTAGCCTGAAAAATTTCGATAATTAAATGAAAAGTAGCCCTCTAGTTTTAGCACATATCCTTTCAAACTTACGCTCTTAGCCTATGAATTAGATTGGAGAATGGTTCTTCCCAGGCATACATTTTGATTACTCGAATACCATTTATGATTTCGTTCATAAAGCGAGCACGCTCATCCGTACGTTCGGCAGCCTCCAGCCGAAACAAACTTGTGTATTTTCCAAGTAAATCTTAAGTAAAGTATAGAATTTGAAACATATCTCAACACCAGTTAAAATATAATATGAAACACTCATCAAGTTTAACTATCCGATGCTAATTTTGTATCAAAGGTGTAATCGGAAACCTTACACTGGAATGGCATCAGGAGAGTAACCAATCCAACTCCAACCAATGCAGGGTATCCAATTTCCGCTAGTAAGATATATGAGAATAAGAACCATTGAATAACACCAGTGACTATAAACGATGCGCTAAGAAAAACGCTTTCGAGTCGATGTACATCATTTGCCATCAAATTCAACACATGACCTAAAGATACTTGATTGGATCCTGCTGCACTTAGTCTGAGGGATTTTCGATAAATCAAGGACGTCAACGCAACTCGGCAACGCATTGAGAGTAAGTACTTTTGAAAATAGACAATATGGATGTTGAGTGTTGCCACGAAGACAGCAGAACAAACCCCAGCTGCATATATAAATTGTTGCTGTCTGGACACATTTTCGTCACCAAACGATTTAATAAACCATCTTAGAAGAACTGGTTGAGCTACCCTATAGGATGAAATAATTCATTTAGTTTTTCAAATATTATTAAATATCACTACTAAAAATCTCACTTGAATAAAATTCACGCGAACAAAAATTATCATAAATGATGACTTACGTTAAACTACATTCTGATATCATTCCCATCAAAGCAACACAAAAGTACTGTTTTCCAAACATTGAGTACAATGTGTTGAATAATCTTGGTCGTTTGTGCTTTTTCTTCTTGATCTGAACCTGCTGGTCCCATTTCCTAGAAAGTGACATTAAAAATGGCGATATAAAGAGATTATTAAATAGTTTAGCCAATCTTGCATAGTAAAATTGTAATTTATTAAGTTAAGCAATTGGTAGGGTTCCGTGGACTAGAACACATAAAAATGCTAAATTATAGATGGACTGCTAAATTGTACGGTGAAAACATTGCGTTGAAAATGCCTAATGGTAATTTGAAATTTCAGCCAATGACAGTCTTTCTCTTGATAAAAATATAAATTTGGTCTTTGGCTGTCAGAAAGGAGACGTCAGCATTAACATTCAAGAGTGATGATGCCAAAGTGAATGACAGCAATGGCGTCTGACTGATACGACATTTGTTCCGCTGTTTCAGACCTAACTGCATAGATGAGAGATACTATACTAATAGATAGGAAATACACGATGCAAGGTACGTAGTTTTCCGAAAACCAATCACTAAGAGAGATGAAACTATTTCCATGAATCAGGAAGGCAGTAGACTCGTGACTCGGTAAAGTGGGTAAACCACTCCCGGTAATGAAAGTCGGAAATGTGAGACTTTCAAATTACTCCTGTAGGTAGACCTATCTGGCTCAATTTCTTTAAAGTATTTCTCATCTAAGACCTAACAGTCGGGTGCCAAAAATAGCGTCCATAGTGTTGCCGAATATTGAATTAAAAATTTTGACCGAGTGGACATTAAAGTTAATAATTTAGATGAAATTAATTTACTGTGGATATTTGAACACCATCTTCTAGTTTAATCTAAACTATCCGTTTTCCGGATTAACGAATTAATTCCAAGCGCTTGTTAGAATAAATTACCATAGTTATAACTTTTGGGGAAATTCCTTTTATCAATTTTGTCAAAGTGCCTTAATCAAATTCAAATTGGAAATTCTGAAGGTGTTCAACCAAGGTTAAATGGAATAAATAATTTATATTAAGAATTACAATTACAGTAGAAAAGCTCGTTATAACAAAAGAAAATGGAGTCACTAGATCTGGTTGTTACAACGGGCTGTTATATTGAATATAACAACATTATGTTTAAAAATTATTGGAAAAGTGTGTAAAGTACTTAAAAAAAGTACTTTAAATTAGTACTTAATGTACTAAAAATTTGTATAAACAATGGGCCAATTCCCGCAATTGTATAGAACGCTTCATAGTACTGTAGGACTATGAAACTATGAGATTAATACAACTATGAAACGTGACTCATTTTGGAGGTCTCTGATTGGTTGAAAAAACTATGAGGCTCCCACTAGTTCTAATCTACTCAGAGGCATGTATAAATGTCATAGTCCCTTAATTCAATCCTCTCCACTCAAACTCAAGAGAAACAAATTCTGTTTGAGAGGAGTTGTGGGGATGGGAACACATTTTCTCAACTGTGTAGTGACTTTATGAACACAGGCTAGTTGTCCCCTTGATAATCTTCCTTACACATTTCGGTGAGAAATAGACAGCTGTTAATTCTAGCACAACTTTTCTATCATTTTCGTTCCCGTAAATTTTCTAAAATCTCAAAGTACTATGAGTCTTAATACTATCAGGCGCTCTATACAATTACGGGAATTGGCCCAATATGTTTGTTTGGCCTCGTTAGGTTCTTATGCTTAGAGTCGATAGCTTTTTTTTTAGATGCGATGCGATACAACGCGTTATTATATTTAAACGTTCGGCATCGCTGTGAATGTTGAGAGAATCGCGAGTGCATTTCCATAGGTTTTTGCGATGGTATGAGGATTTGCATTGATAATTTAGAATTCTGGTTTAATAAATAAATGAGATTATTGACCGAAATGTGTAGTTCTATGAAAAGAGGATAAACCAGAAAGTAAGGCAGGGAAATGTACTCCATTCAATAAGTTCAAAATGTACATTAGTTTCGCAACTGTTTCAGTGGAGCGGCGTTTCATGTCATGTTAAATTTAAACAAGCTGAATCTTTTTTTTTAAATACTACTTTGTATTCAGATAAGAAGGCGAAATTCCGGGTCTAGAGTTCCAAAACCTCTCACAAATTAGATTTATGCGACACTTTTTGACTAATGAAAGTGAACTAAACTTTCATAGTAATGATTTTCAGTAAATTCAGCAGTCTAGTTATAATGTGTCAAAGTGTGACAAATTCTAAATTTTCTTTAAAAATATTTCACAAAAACGTAGCATTCTTATCTCAACGCACTGTATTTTTTTCCTTTAATGAAATTATTTTTTGCGGAGATACACTTAAAAGCTCCATTACAACCATGTAATACGGCTAGAATAAAGAAGACTCAAATTCAATTAGATTTAGGAATTGAATAGATGAATTGACCGACGTAGCTAGAAAACGCATAATTTTTAACCCAATGCAGCATAATCCTGCAGCAATATTTTGTATATTCAGAGCGTCTCTGTTCAAAACCATTGGAATTAATTAATTTGTTTTCCAAGATTATTTGGTGGAGACGATGATGGTGTCGAGAGGTCAAAAAGTAGCTTTGGGATGTTATGTTTGATGTATCATTTATTACGCCACGTTATTTTTGACACTCGGCTGTCAAAAATGACACCACAGGGAATCGTTTTCAGATGTGACCTCCTTGGACATCATTTTCAATGTCTTCTCGTTAAGTGTTTGGCTCAACGCTCAAATGAAGCCATGGTCTCTTAATGTTTTTTAGAGTCAAAATATGGCAAGATATGCCGCTCACTTTAAACCATGAAAATTTAATTTGTCTGGTTTTATTAGAAATTAGATACAGAGCCTATCTTAGGTGGTTGTATATTGTTAGAGGGTCTCTGGATAAAGATGCCCGAAAAAAATTAGACCTTAATAGTCTATTCCCTCCGCAATTACTCGTGGGCTGTATGATGTTTTTCTCTTGAATTTTTGCGCTGCTCGTTTTATTAGATGGGAGATGTTTTCTGTATTACAAAAGTATAGCCTGTTGGAGCGTTCATCACTTTTTATTAAAAACCAGACCAACAAGCTCTTACGAACACGGTGAGCCGTGGCACGATGTCTACCGTCCGCGGTTTAACGTTACTATTACTTCTAGATTGCAGGTTATTATCATATTATCACGATAGACTACTGGTGATCAAGGAGCAACGACAATACTAAACGTTCTCCACAGCTGTAGTTAACTTACTATAGGCTAACCGATTTCGTTGGGATTTACTAGATTAGCATATCACCAATATAACGCGTTAGAAGTAGTTTCATTAATTGTATTTCTCGTCGTCATTCGCAACTCTATATCGCATCGTCTCAACTTCTAACTTGAAATAATACTTTTGCATCTGTTTAACAAAATTACTGTTTGAATATATTGACATTCTATACATATTACTCGCGCAGTCCAGAGAACATGAATAATTTGTCGTGTCTGAACCTTAGTTTTAGCTTCTCAAATAAACTGATTTTGTTTCTAACCATTTCACACAGGACTCTCTAGTTAGATATTGTTGTAATTTGTAAAAAATCTGTGTTGAAACAATTTGAATGTTTACGTACTGCGGGTTACTATATAGGTAGGGGTTATGACATTGATTTTTTTGCGTTTAAATCCGAGAGTAATGCTTAGTTTCGATAGCTTTTTTGCGATGCGAAGCGACGGAATTTTGCTGATTTTGAGGCAAAAATCCATCGCGTTTGCATTTCCATAAATTTGCGATGATGAGCGAGAGATAAAGTTTGGATATTTTCTTGACACACTCGAGTTAACGCTCATATCTGGTCGAACCAGATATTTGAGATTCAACGCTCGCGTTGGAGAAAGGCAGAGTGCAACCTTTGAGAGAAAATCTTTACACACTCAAATTCTCTCCTCTCTCCCCCCCAGTGAAAACTATTTTATATCTCTCCGCCTGCTTGTCCTGTTTTCTTCCAAAATCTTTTCTTTCTTTTTCTCTTTTAATGGGTTTAAACCAGGGTTCGAAGTCGGATTTAAATCCTGATTTAAATCCGATTTAAATCGAATTTAAATCCAAGAATAAAAATCAATGATTTTTTGGATTTTTATTTTTCACCCACTTTTAGACAAACTTGAAGATAAATTTAAGCACTAACACTACATCCAAATTCAGATTCCTAGCTTCAATTTTGTTTTTGGTGAAATAAAGTACTTTAACATTTGTAAATTTTGAATTTGAAGAAATATTTTTAGAAAAATTCGTAATCTGCAAATTAAAAAAAAATTTTTTTTTTCAATGCCCTTTCAGATATCATATTTTTTATTTTTGACAATTAAAAAATAAAAATCCAAAAAATCCAAAAAAATCAGATTTAAATCCAAAAAATCGGATTTTTTGGATTTTTATATAAAAATCCGATTTTTTCGAACTCTGGTTTAAACATTTTCGGACAATAAGCTCATCTGCTTATTGAACCAGAATTCGAAATTATCAATCTGAACGTTCATCGCATCGCAAAACATATGGAAATGCACACGCGATTCGCTCAACATTCACATCTATGATGCCGAGCGTTGAAAAATAGTAACGCGTCGCATCGCAACGCTCTAAAAAAAAGTTATCGAAACTAAGCATTAATAGACGAGGGAATAGGGTAATATCTTATTTTTCTTGGAAGGTAAATCTTTATTGAAAGCTGAATTTCTTAGATATTGACTAAAGCAGGCTCATTTCCGATTTTCCTTTACGACCGTTTCATGCTTTTTCCAAAACCAGCCTTTTTAGGAAAATTTTTCTGTAAAAATTTGGAAAATCATTCCATATTTTTTCATTTCGTTGTCATTGCGTTTTTCACTCGTTGTTTGAAAAAAGTTTTTTCTGAAAAAACAATACATCCTTTTTCATTTTTTTCATTGCGAACTCCGAACGTCGTGTGAAGTTGAACCGTCTCTACTTTTTTGAAAAAAGGTACGAAAAAAGATTGGTATGTATTGTCATCCAATTTAGAGTACGTCATGACAACTTTATGAAAAAAGAAAACAAGACGATTTGAAAAAGCATGAAATGGGCGTTATTGTATTATAGTTTTCACAAAAATTATTAAAAAAAAAAACAAGATCTGCTTACGATTCCATTTCATCGCCCAAATCATTGGTGACATCAACTCTCCGAATGGGATGTAAATCTTTTAGCGTTAGATCCTTATTAGCACCAAGTCTCAGAAACGGAAAGATCCATATAAAAAATATTCTTGATAAGGGATTTGCAGTTTCGTATGGATTTTTAAACTTGATCTGAGGAGAATCATCCGATCCGCTAGTGATCTCCTTGTTCAAGTCAAACTCGGTATTCTTGTCTTGGGATGATGTCATTCTCACATCTCTCCTATGGCCACTAAAAATGAAAATAATTCTAAATAAACAACTGGGGAGATTGTCGAATTGGCGCAAGTTATTGATAGAAGATTAAATTATCCCTATCCCAACGGAATTCAGACAGTGACTGACAATAAACTTAAGTAAACTAAATCTTATAAACGGTGGTACACGTGTGATGTGTTCTATCCATGCTTCTTATTACATAATTATAATCGAACCTTGGAACTTTGACAGTAAATTATACATTTAAGTGTGAAGAGTTTAACTGTAATCATTTCTTCCATGTCCGTATTTCTTCCTATCATTTGATTTCTACTGACTTAACAGTGAGTTACATTGTATAGAGCGCTCTTAAGATGTTCACTAATTAATAATTATTTTTCATGAAGAGTATGCCAGCGACCTGTTTTAGATGCCATCTTGGGCATATACAAAATTTAAGAGGTCATTGTCTCTTTTCCATTTACATATCTTTAAGCTTTATAGCGTTCACTATCATTATGAGAGAGTTTTATGAAAATCTATCAATATAGCAAAATTAACGCGAACAAGTCAATCTGCAAGGATTAGAGATTGAAAATTTGACAAAATTATAATCGAAGGTCACAAATTTTAAAGACAACAAATTTTAAATAAACAAAGTTTAAAGACGAGGATTCAATGGAGTTGAAACAATAATGATTAAAAATTGTGTCTAAAACTGGACGCTAACAATATGCTCCTCACTCAGGACTAGAAAATCAATATTTCATGGAAATGAGTAAAAAGTGAAAACAAGAAGCTTGCAACGTTATAAACTGAATTTCTAAATTTTGTGTCACCTCTCAGCATTAAGAAAAACTCAAATTTGTCTCAAAATGTAAGAGAAAGCAAGTTTTACTATTTCATACGTTGCATTGAAATAGTTGTTGAGAGGTGATGTATCAAAGTCAAGAAATTATTCAAATTTATAAGTAGCAACCTAGAATAGCCACCTCGTTTCTCTTAAGTAACACTCGAATGAAATAAAAAATTTTTACCGAATCAAATTAGGATATATTCGTTCAAAGATTTTCATTTTATGAGGACACCCGCATATTAAATACAATTATTACTCGCAAATAAATGTTTGAAAGATATTAATTTCAAAGAAATATTAAAATTTCAAAGCAAACACTTCATTCAAATTTGAGAACCACTTTTAACCCATGACAAAACTACCCGATTTTCAAATTTTTGTGATGTTATTAGGACAACGAATTACTAATTTTAAGTAAACGAGTTCCACTGCTTTTACTAACGAACTAACATTAACAAACTGTAGATGTTATTAGTTTGTATATTCATGTCAGTCGCAGACCTGATTACCCTGCCGTCCCGAAGATTGGACCGCGTTTGGTCCACCATTTTTGGGATTTTATAATAAATTGAAGATTTTACCAAACCTGGCTGGGTCCTATCAATTCCACGAGTAATAACAGTTATTGGAATTGATTAAGGTAGCTTCTTGGTCAAGTTAATTAATTTCTAATTTCAAATTTTGAATGAAAATATTCCGGCTTTTTCCATGTACCTCTGCAGCAATTTTTCTACTAGGCGAACTTTGGCCCTCGTTTGGGCCACCCAAAATTTCTTCGGGCGAAGTCTGGACCATTTTTGGGCCAACTTAAAAAATGTGCAACGTTGCAATATCACAATAATTATAAAAACAATCAAAGTTTTTTTGAAACAGCATTGTAATATTGTCTTCCGTTGCCAGAATTGTGAAGTGGTAGCGATTCCTATCGAAACTTGTCACACAGCACACTTTGTGCCATTGGCTGAATCAGAGAAGTAGAATTTAAGCGAAATTGTAAGTATTCGTTCAATTTATATCGGATATTTGTGTAACTGTCTGTTTTTTTCTGTATATTTTGTAAACTATTTAAATTCAATCTCGATTACCAATTCGCAAACTCGGCTTGGCAGCCATTTTTCTTACTTCCTGTACATTTCGTGTTGCCAATTCTTCAAATATTTCGATGAAAATAGGTAATAAGAGAAAATCATTCACTTTTACTTGGGGGTGTAGCAGATAGTATATCCGGCTGGTTTGCCGCATATCAGATGTCCGGCGTTTTTTGATTGCCGGATATCGGATATCCAGCGCAATAACCTTGGCATGCTTGCTTGATTAAGCTCGTATTGCACATAATTTTTATTAAAACAAGATGCATTTTGACTCATTTCAGGCGAACGTGCAGGAGTCAATTTTTACACTCCGATATATTTAATATATACTCCTATATAATAAATCTAATAAAAATATTGATCATTTTTTAGAATTTCTGCAAAAATTGTCTAGAAATTTATACGCGCAAATACCTATAAGTATCCGCTATCCGGCAGAGATTTAGGCGCCGGATATACGGTTGCCAGATATCCGCATCACCTCTCTTTTACTCAATATTGAGACATCACGCATAAATCCATAAAGAAGCATATACGTACGCATAATACCACACACGTACGTACACACAATCCCATACAAAAACATACTTTCGTATTACAGTATTATTTGGGAATTAATAATTGAGATCCTCATGAAGAGTGTGACGCTGAGTTTGCTCCTCAATATTGAATAAATGTAAATGAATTCCTCTTATAGCATAATTTCATCGAATTATTTGAAGAACTGGCCACACCAATGGTGTAAGGAGAGAAAAAAATGGCTGCCAAGCCCCTTGGACCGCATTTGGTCCAAAGTTCGCCCGCTTATTTGCTTGGACCTGGCGCGGTCCAAACTTCGGAATACGGCCTTAAAAAACATCTCGGGACTGCAGGGTTTTAAAGGCATAAAGAAATATTGATGAAGCATTAAAAATTACCCTATATAAACATTCAGGGACATTTAAGAGACATTGAGAAGAGACTCCGGAACATTAAGGTTACATTGAGAGAACATTGTGTTGAGAAAATAATTAGGGAGTAGTAGATTTCGTCTATCTAGATTTTACAGTTCAAAAATTCGTTGCACAATTTATGTTGCTATGAGAAATTGTCAAAATTGTCTGATAAGGTTATTCCCCAGCCTAATTTTCCAATTTGTCGTATTTGTAATATGTTAAAATATAGCCTTGGGATCGATGTCAGAAGTCGGTCCGACATCCTGCTTCAAAAATCGAAATTTGAAAATGAGTCGAGTTATGGACTAATTTGTAAATAAAGGACGCATGCACATTTTATAGTTATTTTTAAAAATAAGGGAGGGGTGTATAATGTGCTTCAAAATTTAATTGGAAACTTTTTACTGAAAAATTTGTTACCTGTTCTGGGACTCGATACACCAGATAGACCGATTCCCGGACTGTGTACACACCATACCACCACGGTGGTCTTAAGCTAACAACCTAACAACCTTTTTATAGACGGTTTTCATAATTCTTCATAGCAAACCTTGATTGCAACGATGGTTCCAAATATTATAAAATTTACTGCGAAAGAAATTACATGTCTAATGTGAAAGCGAATACTAAGAGTGCATAACCCAAGGTTCCTTGACAACAGACACTGGTTCTTCATAAATAAATGTCATACCTCAAAAAATTTTCAGAAAAAATAATTTCTACTCAACTTCTTTTTCAATCGACCAGGGTCTATCAATGGAGGTTTGTTGAAGTTTGGCTTAATATTTTTTCTAAGTATACAGGTCAGTGTTTACTATGGTTAAATTGAAGTTAAAGGTCAAAGACCATCTTCACCATTAGGTTGGCATAGGAGGCTTATTCCTCTTTTTATTAAACACTTCATAGCTAGCCAACTTTGAAATTCTGTTACTATAATAAAACCACTAATGCCAATCTAAGGATAAAAAAGACTCACCTTTAAATTTAATTTGACCTTAGCAACCATTGATCAATACGGCTAGAAAATTTTCAAAAAAATCCAAAAAGAATATTCCTTCTAATTCTAATAGGATAAGTTACTCTTTTTTAAGTAGCGTAACCACATTACGATTCACACTGATTTCCATTTGTTTACGAGATATCCGGGTGTATCCAAGGAGTTTTGTTGACATTCTGCGTAATAGGGTGATAATATTCCCATCTGTGCAACATTATTCTACGAGAGGTTCAAAACCAAAATTCTGAAGCACTGCTTGTTTCCATGGAAATTTCAAATCATAAGAACAGAACTATAGCTGAGTTCACAAGATCGTTGATTTCTAGAAGGGTTCAGTGCAGAAAGAGCAGTTGATGATTTTTAGTTTTCAAAAAAATTTGTTTTCAATCTAGGGCAGTTAAACATGAGTGTAAATTACCCACTCATTCGAAAAATTTTTGTAATTGACATTTATTCTGATCAGCGCGTTGGGAATAGTTTATGTGAGCTTGAGAATGATGAAAAGTTCACTACTGCAATTTTTTGTAAACTTGGTAAACATATTTGAGTGAACTTAGGACAAGATCTTAAGGTTCAAGAACTTATAAAGAAGCAATATTTGTTCTGCGTTTACTCTATATTTTTTAATCCAATTCGAAGAAATTATTTTAAGACTTCAAACATTTACTTGCCGAATCAACCCAATAATTATTCATTAAGCAAGAGAAATTTTAGAAATTGAATTATCTTATAGTAAAGTGATCGGTTTAATTATTTTGAAGAATGGAGTGAATTTTGAGTATATTGGTTTGGATTGTGCTCCATTGAGGTGAATGACCTATTTCTGAACTTGTACTGACAATATATCATGGCATAGAACAGCCAAACACAATATTAAAAATAATTCTAGTCAACTTTGTAATTTCTATTCCTCTTTTCATTTCAATAGCTGGTTTCTAGAATATGCCACATCTCGCGATTTCAGAGTAGATGTACGCCAATCCATGGAAAATTTAGAATATATTATAAATCTGACATCTATTGTGGTGGTCAAGTAAACTTCTGCAAAATATTTTGATTCGTATACAAAACAATCAATGTTGACCCACCACTGACTATTTTTTCCAATATATAGGAAAATCTATTCAGCCAACATGAAAATATCGATCCGTTATACACATGATCGATCCTAAGTTGATCTTATTGTTGCGACGCAGTAGTGACTAATTAATCACATAAATTCACTTAAATTATGAAACCCGAGCAGAACCTGTCGACTTAAATGCTAGCAACATCTTTTAGATTAAATTGGCTGAATTTGAAAAAACATTTAAATAAAATAAAAAGCAAAAATACTCCACAAATTCGGTAAAACTTTTGTAGTCAGGTTTTATTCTACTTAGTTGTTCACCATGGAAACGGAATTTTTTAAAAACTTAAAATCAACAAGTGCACTGGACGGACCCTTGCATTATTTTTGTTCATAAAGTTGTTTGTAAACAACAATAGCTCCCGTTGAATTGTCCCATTTGCTTGAAACGGATTACGCTAGAATCAATTTCATCACCAGCTTACATCTTGAGATCGGTCATTGGGCCATCCACTTTGATGAATTGGACTTGGAAGATTTACCTCGCCGCAGGAACTTTGAAGTTAATGATAAAGCTTTTCTTAGACACAAAACTCACCAGCACATCCGATAAGAACAGGACTGGCATTGTGACCTTTGATGAAATGAGAAGTGACTACCGTTATTGCTATGACCAAACGAACATGAAATTCATGGTGGAGAGAGCCCATGTTGGGTACTATTAGTCGTTTTTGGAAACTGGAAGCAGATCATCTTCTTGCCTTTAAAAGCAATCTCCTTCCGCAAACACTTTCGTTTAATCGATTCACGTTTATTAAGCGCACTAGGAAAACTTCGAAGTATACATCGACTGCTAAGAACGAATGTTTCACAACTGATTTCAATGCCTACATCGTACTAATATATGATTACTGTATAGACATTTGGGCGATACAATCTGCCCAAGAAATCTCATATTTCGACTCCAAATTAAAAACTTCTTGGCATTATGTCGCAAATTTTCAAAATCTAAAAAAACCTAATTACTTTTAAAACATTAGATGTTTCAGACATTTACAAAAATTGTAAATTACTATTTCTGTAGGTGCCAATTGGGATCTGGAAAAAAATGTATTTAGCTACACCTTCTCATCAATATTGTAGGGATTTGAGCATAAGACTCAATCCCAACTACTGTACTCATAAATGAGACAGTAGACTCTTTACCTGGCAATGAATGACCAGCAAGGAGAGTTTCGGAGTTGTATTGAGATTGAGAACAGGATTCCACAGATCGGCTCTGTAGCACATAAATGGTTGTGCGTTGGATCCAGAATACCCAAAACGTGGGATCATACCCCACCGGAGACCAAATTTTTGTGGCAATCCTTGTCTCAATCTCAAAGTGGCGGGTCAGCCCCGCCACAATACCTAGTCTAAATTCTTTTTTCATTTTTAGCTCAAACCATCGGTCGTCAAGAACCCTACCTCTCATACAAACATCCAGAGCCAACAATATTTCTGAAGAAATCCTGAAAAGTTCGAGGAACCAAAGTATCGAACTCATTCCCAAAAGCCTTGGAAATATTTGATGAAAACACTACCAATCACATTTCTAATCCTAAATTTAACGACATTTTATTCAATTATTTTGTGGAGGTTTGTACATCCATCTGGCTTTCATAACCTTTTTGAATTTAATACGTGGATTTATTTATACAAATCTTAACTGTAAGTGGAAACCAGCGATCTTTGATTGTTGAATTAGGTCAGTCAATTGAATAAATAATATCAAATCAAATCAAATCTGAAAAATCTTGTTTACGTTGTTTAACACGTTGTTTAAAAAAATCCTCAAAAGGCATATATCGCTTTGAAATAAAACTACAAATTAATTATCACTGCGGGACAGGGTGTTAGAATAGGTACGGGTGGGCAGTTATAATACAAAGTTTTCCAAACTTTCAAAAATGAATTTTTTTTTAATTATGACGTCATAGTATTCCTTTCTGAAAATATTTAGCTTTGATTAACATGAGGGAATAATTAAATTCAAGCTTATTACAGCTGACTGCATCTATTTAACAAGATATAGTCGGAGCTACGGAAGGTGAAGGCATGATGAAAGCTCCAGGGATTTAAGAAAATTTTCAATCTCATCAATTTCTGTCTCATCACCATCCGTAACTACAGGGTAAATTTATATCAGACCTCTCATGCTTTTGTTAGAAGCTGAACGCTTATGTACGTGAAAGTATTGAGGGAGGTGTGGACATTGACAGCAGTTGGCGGTTTAACTTTAGCTCCAATTAGTAATGCTTTCTCATGATATCGAAATTCAACCGCTGTTGGAGCATCATTGGTCCTTCCGAGCGCTCTGATTTCTAAAAAATGACCTTCCAAAATCTTCTTTCTTTCGGATAATAATGAAGAGAAATAGTAAAATCTGACTTTGCCAACTTTGAAGAAGTAGGAAAACTTATTACAGCACACCCGGTTGGCATCTTGTGACAGCTAATTTAACTGAAAACGTGAATAATTAACCAATCTGGACAATTTATGATTTAAAATAGCGATTAAGTAGATTAGTTGTTCGGTTGTTAGGTTTAGGTTAGGTTATTATTAGGTTAAAAAAAAGAAGTAGATTAGGGTTAAAAAAATTTAAGAAATTTCAAAGCAATTCCAATTCCCGCAAATATAGAAAAAATTGCGGCAGGAATACAATGACGTCACAAATCCGTCAGAGGTGATTGCCCTATCTCCATGGAAAATCTGCCAGGGCTTGCTGCGGGACCATATGACGAAGCAATTTGGAAGTAAATGGGTGTATGTCGTCACCAAAGCAAGAATAGATCATACTTCCACTCACAGAGTAGAATATTTGGATACTTGTTGATTTCACTTAATTATTGACGCATTTGCTGAATCATTTAATCGACGACTGAATCACTCTGCCATATATAACCGAAATGTCAAAGAAATTGAGTGAGGAATTACTTTCATAAATCGGAACTCAAGCTTATTTTTAAAGTCACAACCGAGCATATCATGATACAAAAAAAGAAACGGGTGAAAGATCGACTTGCTTTTGAACTCTTCTCGAGAAGTCAGTGAAGCAGATTTCTTCAAAATAAAATTCAATCGCTCTTAAAGATTAAGAACTTGGATAGTTTTAGCAGGAGGAAGCAAATAAGGAAACAAATAACAATGGAGAAGAAATTTGGAATTTCTGGAAATCGTCTTGCATGGGCTTATTTAGTAGATTAATTTTGAACCGCTTTCGTATCACTCATTCAGTCCAGGCAAATAAACTAAAAATTCATTTGATTTGAATGCTTTGTAGACTTATAACAACAATTAATAGAGATTATGAACTAGTTGCACGGCCCTCGCAAAAATCTCCCATGCCAAATAACATAACAGACCCTTTAAAGCCAAGCCACAACAAACTTTCACCATGGATGCTGGACATACCAAGTTTGTAGTACGTGTGCAACCATCACTATTTAATGCATCGTTGCATAGCATCGTTGTATTATATCTAATAATTACAACCTATTGCAGTTATGGATATGAAGTTTTTCATTACATCCAATACATCAGTACTTTTTTCTTTTTTTTTCATTGGAAACAAATTCTTATGTTGCCAACCAAATTTCTCCATTCTAGTCCAAGAATTTCACATACGATTCCAACCCACCTTTTTTTATTCTTTGGTAAGAGTAACAGGTAATTGTTTTCCTTCCAATTAAGGTTTCGTTGCTATCATAAACATATTGTTGGTATGATAAATCTATATTTCCATGATACCATCTGTATTTTAGAGGCTAAGATTCAAATGAACTTGTTGATGCTATCTTTGGATTACAAGCTACGGAATGACTTTTTATCTGGGGCAAAAATTTTATACTCACTTTTGTGTTGTTGAGTCAGCTGGGCTGCTAACACTCCACCACTTACAAAGATCGGCAATCTACGTACGGCTCCGTAATTGTAATTTTTCACTAAATTTTAAACCTCCCTAATAAATTCCGAATTAGCATCATAACTTTGATACTTTCCACACAATTAAAATTATTTCCACTCAAGTACAAACTCCCACATCTACTCCATAATCTTCGAACAGCTTTTTGAAAATTTACACTGAATCCTAAAACTCCAACCAAATTCTAAAACTGTCATCTTAGTTTTGCAACTCTACAAATTCTTCAAAAACTTTCCACTAAATCCCAAACTCATAAGTCCGATTTACCTCCTATCATTCATTCCATAAAATTTTATACTCGGAAATCATTTGATAATTCGTATCATTTAAATTTTTTTAAAGTATGATAAGTTTTTGAAAGGTAAGTTAAGGTACTTCCCGGATCAATTGGCAGGGGTTCCCGATATGAAATTTAAACCGTACCAACAATTCTAAAGTAATTAATTTTTTAAATCATACCGCAAAATCAGAAAGAACTTTTACCCAATGAATGTTACGCTCGGTTTAGTGATCTCTCTCACTTATCCGTCTCTTGAGCAAATCCAATGTGTAAATAACTTTAGTAAGAACTTACAATTTTCCCATAGCAATAATTAAAATTTTTACCAAAATTAATCAAATCAATCTGAATTTGCTCAAGTGGTGGAGTGTTAGCAGCCCAGCTGACTCAACAACACAAAAGTGAGTATAAAATTTTTGCCCCAGATAAAAAGTCATTCCGGTATCTGTGTTCTGCCTCTTTTTGTCTTTTAGGTACTACTTAAATTATATTTTCCCATGATCCCAACTACGTTTTGGTTTTAGTGTCGATTAAATATTCCAACTTAATTTGTTGATGTTACCCTAAGAATATCGTTCTATCGTGCGATCCAAACTTTGTGTTGTTGTTGCACTAACTTAATCCAAATCACATTTGCGTGTATAAAGGACACTTTAGTATATTCTCATCAGCTGGTACTCTTTGTTAACTAGATGAGTTACAAAAGATTGCTTGTAAGTTGCAATACCNGGTGGAGTGTTAGCAGCCCAGCTGACTCAACAACACAAAAGTGAGTATAAAATTTTTGCCCCAGATAAAAAGTCATTCCGGTAAATCAATTTACCTCTAAACTCTTCTTAGCTTTTGATACCGATAGGAAAATAACTAGTTAACACTTTCGAATTTTTTTTCACTCCCGTCTTTCCTATCTTGAACATTTTATTTACAAGTACCCAATTCTTAGCAGAATGGTATTTATTCAAATTTAGAGTTCCAATACAATGCTACTATTGGGGAATGACCATTCCAGTATAAGGACCATGCTACAATTTCTAGTATATGTTAGTCAATGCTAAATTTACTTTCATTGCATTTTTTTCCCGAAATATACGCACCTGTTTAAATGTCAATTACACAATCTGAAAGAAACAATAAACTGATGTTGTTTTTGTTAAGAAAAAAAAAATTATCAACACATTTAATTATATGAATTAAAGGAAAATATAATAAAGCCATCATAGTCCTTGCGTATTGACAAAATATTTGTACATAACACCAAAATACTCCAATTAATGTTAATACAATTTAAAAATATTTTTGTAGTTTTTACCATCACAAAGTTGGCAAAAACTACAATTATGATGGCTTTATTAAATCTTCGTTTAATCATTTTACCACATCTCAATGAAAGTATATCTGCACTGCATTTCGTGGTGTTATATATAAACTTATTACCACAACATCTCTATCACTAAACAAAAACTCAAAGCGAATCATAAGAAACTCCTCTGTCTCATATTAGCATCGTGGCCGCTAAGCTATCAATTATTGAACTTTATTTTATTTCATTTGTTCAAAAACAATCGTGAAGAAATTTACTCATGCTTACAGCCAATAATGGAATAATGCTATAGGTAGGGACATCGACTTTTCTAAGCATATTTTACTATGTGCTTATCCCTATCTTGCATCTAATCTATTTAAGTGTCAATAAGATGTCTCTAAGATACTCAAACAAGACTTGGAGCAATTATTTTGCACGATTTGCAAGATTCAAAACGATTTATATTTTCCTTTATTTTATGAAAAATAAGCTATAGTTTGCTAATTTTAGTATAAAGGAACGCTTCACTATCTACAGCTAGCTCCAAGTGTATACGTGGTTGCGAGAGCCTACTTGTAGCTATATGTTTTCTACGTATCACCAAACACGTCTACGTATCTCAATTGCTCTTATTAGTAGGCGCGATCTCTACGTTTAAACGTAATTTTTACTATTCAAACACTATATTTATGAGCAAGGAAGCCGTTTCTGAGCATTAGCATAATCGCAGCGACACAACATTAATTGTTGATACTTACGACCTTCACAAATTATAAAAAATGGAGCCGATTAACACAATGTTAATTCACATAATAACGCATAATCACAACGGAAACGCATATCTGGGTGTGTTTCTTTTCGTGAAAACTAAATTCTTAAAATCCATGGCTCTAATTCTACTAATGTTCGATATAGGAACGTCCGCCTTGCTCATTTATACGGAAATATAAGTTTATAAACCACCGCGCATAATATTGCATAATTTTTTTAATTTTACGCATATAAAAGACGTTCTTTTTATAAGATAATAAAGTTTCTTACCCAAGAAGCTCAGAAACTTCTTCAGAAGAACAATTTTTGTTTGATTAGAGTGAATAAGAATTCTCTAACTTGCTGACAACTTTGTGAAAACTCACCTCTCTCCCAATCCTCAAGAATGATATTTACACCAAAGTCCAAGCAAATAAATTGACAAAATATATTATAAAAATACTAAAGTGACAACTTTATAATGAATACTGCATTTCGTCACCATGAAAATGTCTAATGTTTTCAAAAATGTCGTTATTAATCGTGTTTGGTGAATACTTTATTTACTATTTGATAAAATAAAAGTCGAAATTCTTTACCTTGTGGCGTCTTTATGACCTGCGTTACTATACTTATAAGTTATTGCGTTTTACAAAGAATTTTCAAAGTTCAAAATTAGTGATAATGAAGTCAAAGTGGAACGTCGAAAAATTTCATTCTACCTCCTCTATCCAAATTTCAACTTGAAGTGCTACAGAAATAAAATGAAAAACTTTAACCAAAAAATAGTTTTTATATTTTGATTGCAAATGATAATACCTCTTCAGCTATAGCATACAGTGTTCTTCGAGTTCGATCTCCGACACGATCACACAATGATTTCAAAACNACTTGAAGTGCTACAGAAATAAAATGAAAAACTTTAACCAAAAAATAGTTTTTATATTTTGATTGCAAATGATAACCTCTTCAGCTATAGCATACAGTGTTCTTCGAGTTCGATCTCCGACACGATCACACAATGATTTCAAAAAACCGTCAGGATTTTGCAAAAGAGCATATGGATGATCATATTCCTGATAAAAAACACCAGTTAAAAGTTTAGTCCAATAAAATAAATGGAAGCAGACACATATACTTGTTACATAAACAGACAATGATACGTATCCATTGATATGGCGCTAAGGTATATCGTCGGATGGCTTGGTAATAACATAATAGAAATGTAATAATTTAGATAGCTGTATTATAATCGTAAACGATATGCACAGTGTCATGAAATTAGGAATTGAAGTTAACTTTCTATCATAATATTGAGCACAAACACACATTAACGATATAACACTCGATATATAATCGAGTGTCCAGTTATAGCCATGGAAAAATCTAAACTATTCAAATAAGGATGGTGTATGAAGAGCTTAAACTTTTGTTAAGTGGCTAACTTTAATACGGAGAAAGATAGATCACTCATAACATTCATCACCTTATTCACTTTTTGCCAAGGTTTGAGTTTAGATTCGGTATGTTTTTGTTGAACACATTGCACACTATCCTTATTAGTCTAAATTGCGGTTGTATGATGTGACAATGACAAATTAGAAAGCTCCTGTAGGCTATACGTGAACAACAATTCAAACTTAAAGATATTCAATTCTGCCTTGATTTATTGAAAAGTAAGTATTTAAGTTGTTCTGAGAAGGATTGATAGACATTTTAGGCAAAAAATGGTAGTTGTATCTATAAAAAAACTGCAAAATAATGATCAATTTAAACGTTGAGAATGTTAGGTTGTTTGGAGATGAAGATGAGAAAGTTACAGTAAATATGAGTATTAGAGTGCAGCTCAAAACAAACTATGAGCCAGAAAATCAATTCCATGAAACGTGAGCGGAAAATCGATCGATACTTTGGGTACAAAAATTTCATGACAACCAATCAATGAATTATTATTGTGTAGGGAAATTAAAGGATAGTCTTTGGTAGGCACGTGGTATAACTAAGCCAATATCACGCGAAGTCGCCTGCTAAAGACGATGGGCCGTTGCAGTAAATCTATGCCAGTGTTTGCACTTAAGCATCAACAAGCATGTGCCCGAACATACAAGATTATAACACCTTTGCTGTTCATGATATATAAGCTTAAGCTTACTTTTATTTCTCCATTTTCTAAAACGAGAACTCGATCACAGTCCATAACAGTATGAAGTCGGTGAGCAATAGTTATGATGGTGCATGACGAAAATTTCTCTCTGATCGTAGTCTGAATGAAATTATCAGTCCTATGGAATAACACAAAACATAAATATTTAGCTGGTATAATTATACTAGAGGAATATAATACTTGGGATCAACATTGGCGGTGGCTTCGTCCATAACAAGTATTTTGTTTTGTCTCAAAATGGCTCTGCCCAGACACACAAGCTGACGCTCACCGACACTGAAATTAGACCCACCATCCATAACGACAATGTCCAAATTGCTCACGACTTGTTTTAATGCAACCTAGCAAAGAATCAGTCACAATAAGTATCAATTGCAAGTAAATTATTTCTAGAACGAAGCGTTTCACCTGCTCCAACACTTTCCAAAGATCCTCATCAAGAAATTGGTTGAAAGGGTCTAGGTTGTATCTCATAGTCCCTGAGAAAAGTTGTGGTTCTTGAGGAATAATTGAAATATTTTCTCTGAGGTCATGAAGGCCGATGTCGTTGATTCGGATGTTGTCGATGTAGATGGAGCCAGTTGGTTCAGTGAGCCTAAATAGGGCGCTAATAATTGAACTCTTCCCTGCACCCGTTCTGCCTACGATGCCCTGGGATACAAATCAAAATGGAACTCTTTGTCTCAATGGCGAATTGGTCGGAGTTATGCTAATGTTTCAATAGCTTTTTGAGAGCGATGCGTTGCGACGCGTTACTTATTTTTCAACGCTCCTTATCTTCTAGAATGGCGCGTGTACTTTCATACGCTTGACATTTGCATTGATAATTTTCAATCTTCGTCCAATATAAGCTTACTATTCGAAAAAGTAGCGTTTCTTCAGGAAAGGAAAAACAGAAAATTTTAAAGTATATTTGGTTGACTTATTGGTTTGTCCCCAATCAAGGAAAAAGTGAAGGAAGGTAAGACAGAAATACTTCCAGTATTTCAGATGCCTCGAACCAGTCCCCGTTCGTTTTTTACGTGCAGTTTTAAACACAACCTCTTCAGGTGACTGGTGTCGTAGTCTTACTACGCATACTTTACATACTTACCGTACATTTGGAAACCAAACAACAAAATGTTTTACTACTAAACAGCTGGTAATGCTTACTAGAGAACACANATACCGTACATTTGGAAACCAAACAACAAAATGTTTTACTACTAAACAGCTGGTAATGCTTACTAGAGAACACAACCAAAAAGAATTTTTTTGGTGGTTGATTTCCGAACGCATGGTAAATAAAAAGGAGTGAGCTTATTGACATTTATCTTACTCTGCTGGGGAAACTTAATACGGAAGATACGGGAAGTAATTTTGTCCAAGCCTTATCAAAGTGCTTAAGGACTGAGGACCCAACAGAAACAGCTTTTATACCAGTGGTAGATTGTTAGTCTGGCTTAAGTAAATGGCACCGATAGATACGTTACCAACGCACATTGTTTAGCTCGAATTACACAATGGGAAATGTATCATTGAGTCACCCTAACCTGGATAAAACAGAAAATAGTTTGCAACAGAACAAGAGAAGCAGGCGGAGAGATACAAAATAGTTTTCATTGCAAGAGAGGAGAAAATTTTAAAACTAGGAGAGGATTTCCCTCAAAGGTTACACTCTGTCCTTCTCCGCTTTGCTTCGCAAATATCTAGATAACTCGTGCGATCGGAGCGTTGACTCGAATGCTTGAAGAAAATATCTAAACTTTTCCTCCGGTCCTCATCGCAAAGCTACGGAAGCCCTATCGCAATGCAAAAGTGACGAAAGTTGGGGTCAAAACCAACTTAATTGCAGCGCGTCGCATCGCAAACAAACCTATCGAAACGTAGGATTACGCTTACAATTTTCTCGTGCCCTTTTATGGTGAATGTCAAGTTCTTAAGTACTGGCTTCTCATCGTAAACGAGAGACACCGAATCAAATTGGATTTCTCCAGAAGTGATCCAATTCTTGTCTAAATTTGAATCTAAATTTAGAAACATTGAATTAATGAATGAATCAACAAAAATTGTTGGTGAAATGAATTTAATAAGGAATAACTCACCTGAATGTAAGGATGCTTCAGGTTTTATATTTGCATATTCTTGAATCCTCTCTACTGCAGTCATTATGTTTTCTAGTTCGGAAGATTGTCGTACCCCCCATTGGAAGTAAAGGTTCAATTCCATTATGCTTACCATAGCCACTCCCACACTGCCACCCAAAGATGCTAGAATACAATATATCATATGAAATAACATTTCAAATATTTACTCAAAATACTTGACCGTACATGTTGTCAGGATGACAAAGCTGAATGTGACCACAGTGAAATAGAGAACTGCAGTCAGTTCTAACCAGACACCAAACCATCTTGACGTTGCGAAGAACATGAAATTAACTGCTGTGTTATTGTCTTGACAAAGTTCGAACTGTTTCGTAACAAATCGTTCCGATTTGGACGAACGTATTGTGCTAACCCCTTGAAACGATGAAGCGAGTTGGTTGAAAATTGGACTACGAGCTGTAAAAGAATCATTTACTGTACAGAATGCTGAGTATGTTCAGTTCCCGTTACCAACGAAACAATTTTGCTACCTATAACTTATTTATTCTTTTATAAATATTGTTTATGCATTTGATAAGCGCCCATTTTCCTTTCAATTAAATCAGTGTTCAATTAGAATTCAAAGAGGAAGGTCGTTCGCATTTTCGGTTTCTTAATTTTAATTACACTCACTATTACATATTCAATTGTAATTATTCTTTTAACAGCTTTAATTGTTTTCAAGTTCTATTATCACCTTTGTGCATCTATTGTCTGGATAATACTTGAACCAATTCATCTGTTCCTGATCACATCAACTGTGTTTCTGCTAACTTTTGTTTGTGTCAAAACTTTTGTGCCTGTAATCGCTACTAATCACTATTCATGACTTGTTCCTGTTCTTGATTACTGTTCCTATCATCACTACTAAGCACTTTTCCTGATCTGTTCCTGTTCCTGACCTGTTCCTGACCACTGTTCCTGAATTTCTTCCTAGTAAGAAAATTGTTTCTGTGGTTTCCGTTACTGAGTCTACCTCAAGCCTTATTCTCTGTTCCTGTGTCTAAATATCATCCCCATGCAAGACACTTTGTCTTCACTTTGGACACGAGCAAAACCGTATTTTTTAAGTCGCAAGCAAACTTTCACTTTTGCGCAAAAATTTATATCATGGTGGAATGCCACTTGGAGAGAAATTCTAATTTAAACACTTCAATTGAAAGAATTCTTGATTACCTTATTCTTGTTCAGCTTTGTCATTAGTTAAAACAATAATAAATTGTCAGAAGGACAATTTATCGCTTTGTTAATTTGTCGCTCTCGGTTTTCTAGAATAGCCGAGTTAGAGAGAAGTTCTTTTTGTGACGTCTTCGGACATTTCCTTTGGTTAGTATCGATTCAGCAAGGACTTTGCTTATTGTTGGTATGGTTATTATGATATGAAATGCTAGATTTAACTTCCTTTAATTAGCTTAAATAGTTTAAATGCTACAATACTATAGATCCGACATTCCTTCACTTTCTTCACGATATCAGCGATGGCAGATTTGTTTCATGTGGATATCACAAATCATGCCTCACTGCTAACAATCCATTCTTGGATGCCTCATTTTGGGTAAGCATCCTTAAGTGTTTATTGATTGAGAAAATTTGAGCTTGACGAAAGTATAAGAATTATGTGCAATTTTTCTTTAAAAATTTCATTACTTCGATTAATCCAGAGTAAATTTAATGAAAAAACTAGGAAAGGTGCATCTGTAAATCAAAAATTGAGGGGTAGTTTGGTAGCATAGCTATGCATACAATTTTGAAAACATTGAATATTGTGATTGAGAAAGAATCAAAACCAGGTAAATATAAATTGAATTTCAAATTACGTGCTAAATGACTCCCACCACAAATGAGGTTTCTAAGAAAAGTGAAAGCTTGCTTTCACCGTGATGAGAGCAATCAGGATATACAGTACAATTTATTACACATTAAACTAGTCCCTCTTTTTTCATACTTCCACCGAAACCATCATAGCTTACTTAGAAAACCGGTCTTTCAAAAACTTCAAAGATAAAGTCAGAAACAAAATCAGGAAACAAAATTTAGAATTCAAGTCATTCTCTCGGTCCGCTCATTTAATACCTCATTACTAACCGTGAACAGGGAAGCTGTGATGTGGTTTATAAAATGACTCGTCAATCTGTTGGTCAGTTTATCTGAAGTTAGTTTTGCTTCCTGCTCCGTAAATGCTTCCTGCTGCTGAAACAGCTGCAATCTGGATCATCACCAGTTTGAAGTCTTAATATGTCTTCCACGTATTTCTGTTTACGACTCATGCGTACCAGGTGTAATATGACTATATAACTCCAATCATTTCCGCTGGTACCTATTAAGCCCGATGCAAACTTTGTCATTGCGTTGGCAGAGAAAAGTTTTAACGTTACCTTGCCGTTACTAGTAGTCAATGATAGAATACAAACTTTCTAATTACCTCCGGATTAAAAAAATTCTCTACTCATTCTCTTGATAATTGTCAAAATAAAGTTTAAACAACTAACTTTCACTCGTATCTTAGTTTTCGAAAAGTTGGAAAAGTTCAACTTTTTAAAAATTACGAGCAAATAATGTAAAGAGAATGTTTGCATCGATTGTTTGGAGAAATAATTTTCTCTGAACATCGGTAAGAGAACGCCCAGGTAACGGAATGACAAAGTTTAAATCAAAATTTTCTTAACTGTAATAATAGTTAAAAGAATTGTTCCAGTAACGGTAGGAGAAGAGAAAGTTTGCATCGGGCTTAAGAATAGTTAAAAGAATTGTTGTAGTAACGATAGGAGAAGAGAAAGTTTGCATCGGGCTTTACTTATCACCAAGGCCGACCAAATGCACTTTTTGCACTAAATCGCATTTTACAAACAACCCTTGATTGGCCTATTGATAACTGGTTTCTCCACGAATTATAAAAATGCAATCGAATGATGTAAATATGTATGGCATTAATCGCATTAAAATGCATTTTCCAAGGTCGTCGCATAAAATCGCAATAAATCGCATTTTTAGTAATTGCTAACTACAAAAGTAAAATACTTCAGTAAAATTGAGTGAAATTAGATTAAAAGTTAGAAAAAAAGTTAAATTGATGTCAAATTAATTGCGCATGATGTCAATTGGCAGTAGAGTGGGACATATATGGTGTACAACTAGCGCACATAATTCAAGTACATTTTCCGTATTCTGGAGTTGGAAATTGGTATATATTTTTTAAATAGCTTGTTGAAATTAGGTGCTCACTTTGAGCTTTAGCCAAACTTTATCATTAGGGGTACTCAATCTGAGGTTTGTAAACTTACAATTTTGTAAGTTTACATAGTTTGTAAAGTTACAAGAGAGAAATTTGGCGGGAAACAAATTCCAGGCTCCTCATTGGTCCGTAACTTTACAAAGCCTTTGTAAACTTTACAAACCAAAAGAGCATGTTTTTAGTTTACAAAATAGAAAAGTTTTTGATTTGCTTCTTTTTTTTTAACCTAATCTTCACAACAAAAAGTAAAAATTTTAATCAATTCACTGGAGAAGCTGTAGCTGTTTGTTTTTTTTTATAAACAGGTGAGTATTCAGAGTAAACAAATAATTAATGATACACAGCTTGAGTCAGCTGTTAAGTACCTTAGTAACCATAGTTTTGATGGTTTTCCAAAGGGCCAAGCATCAGTAACGTGCAGCAGTATTTACAAAAAGTAACACGAACTAGGTTACAATTTCCCACTCAGACTTTGTAACTTTGTAACTTTACAAATCTGAACTGCGCATGTGCGAGTTTTGTAAACTTACAGAGTTGTAAGTTTACAAATCCAGATTGAGTACCCCTATTGCAAACTAGTTAACTTCTCGGTAGAGCCCAACCAAACACCTAACTGTCCTCCAGCGCAAGGTTAAGGCATAATGAACTTATTGGCTATGTTCATAAGCACAATAGAAATAAANACTTCTCGGTAGAGCCCAACCAAACAGCTAACTGTCCTCCAGCGCAAGGTTAAGGCATAATGAACTTATTGGCTATGTTCATAAGCACAATAGAAATAAAGAACATTGTTTTCATTTTGACTTTAGCTTAAAAACTCCACAACGAATTGTAAATGCGCATTTTATTTGACAAAATCAAAACGATTTATAACTATCAGGAACATTGGCGGATCTGTATTTCAACAATCAGCTTCATCGACGAAAAATTTGGAATTTATATATATTATATATATTTAAATATAAAGTTGAGACACCCACATATAAGAGTGAAACCGAAATTGAACATGAATTAGTATTTCAATTCGATTAAAATATCTTGTTAATCCTTAAATACCCGGTCGGTTAATTAAAATCGGCAGTTAGGGAAAATATAATAATATATTTTATTTTAATTCGGGAAATTCCGGGAATTAATTTTAGTTACTGTTTGATTGGCATAGGGATACATGGCGCTGGAAATCAGCCCCAAGGCGCCAGATTCGCCCCTCATTAAGATAATTCAGTGTGAAGTTGGTCATTTAATCAATAGTTAATCAATGGAATATGTATGAATCGTACAATAATATCATTTTCTAACTTCTAAATTACTTGCTTCAGAATTGAATATGTATTACCATTAAACTTTAATGTTATTTTCTGTAGAAAATGAATCGCACTAAATCGAATTTTTTAGTATTTTAATCGCATTTTCCGAGAAAAAAAAATCGCATTTTTGGTCGGCCTTGCTTATCACGTATAAAATATCTACTGGTTGGACAGATTCAACATACTTCTTTTTGAGAACTAGTTATTTTTTACCCACCAAATGCGTACCTCTTACTTCATATGAATACCAGTGATGGGCAAAATTCTCGAAGTGAATTTCGATATCATTATACGCACTCTTTATTACATTTCTCCATGCGTCCCAGTTTGTCCTGAGTCAGTCACTACCTCTGGGAGTCATGACAGATTTTATAAACTTTGGAGTTGACTTTGTGTAAGAGTTATGACTCAGACTCTGGAGTTGCACAAAACAAAATAGGCAAAATAAGTGCTATGTTGGAAAAGAGTCATCATTTCTATGTGGGAGTCGACTCCCGGAGTCACATAACACAACCTATGGAACATCGGGTAGGACAATCTGAAATTAAAATTTATTTATTTAATAATAAAAGTAGATTAAAGAAACTACTGAAAATATGTCCGATATGCTTACTTGCACATGTCAGAAAAGAGTCATGACTTCCAATTCCATGAGTCGAATCTTAGTGTCATCGCTCTGACTGCCAGCTGCAAAGAAGTTAGAGTCAGCAAATGACTCCTACTCCCAAAAACCCTGGGTGTCAGAGTGATGACTCCAGACTAAGTCATAGAGAACACTACAAAACTGCAATGAATATACAAAAAAGGATGTCTGGAGCTAGTGTTCTTCAAAACGTCCAGTCTGACCTGAGGGTGAGTCACTGACTCTGGGCGTAATGACTCTGACTCATAGTCAATCATTACTCCTAGAGTCAGTGACTCCACACGCAAAACAGAGTAAATTGTAACAAAGCATGACTCTTACTCTGATACTGAAATTACTCTGGCAGAGGGTTTTTCGAAGTCGGGAGTCATTTGATGACCCTGACTCCTTTCCGGTTAGGAGTCAGAGTCATGACTCTACGAGTCGACTCCTACTTAGAAATGATGACACTTTTCCATCATGCGCCAATATAGCACTTGTTTTACCTATTTTGTTTTGCATAACTCCAGACTCTTACTCAAAGTCAAGTCCAAAGTTTAGAAAATCTATCATGACTCCCAGAGGTAGTGATATGTGACTCCGGAGTCACTGACTCTGGGAGTCGACTCCCACATAGAAATGATGACTCTTTTCCAACATGCGCCAATATAGCCCTTATTTTGCCTATTTTGTTTTGTGCAACTCCAGAGTCTGAGTCATAACTCTTACACAAAGTCAACTCCAAAGTTTATAAAATCTGTCATGACTCCCAGAGGTAGTGACTGACTCAGGACAAACTGGGACGCATGGAGAAATGTAATAAAGAATGCGTATAATGATATCGAAATTCACTTCGAGAATTTTGCCCATCACTGGGTATTCATATGAAGTAAGAGGTACGCATTTGGTGGGTAAAAAATAACTAGTTCTCAAAAAGAAGTATGTTGAATCTGTCCAACCAGTATAATCTCAACTATATCGCATAGTCTTGGTTCAAAAAGTATACTCCTTGGATACTTATTTTTTTAAACTAGAAAGCAATCATATTTTAATCTGCAATTTCTACACGGTATTCCTAATGTTATCATCAGTAAAGTATCTACATTTCTTCCCAAACTACGCTTTGCTGCCATTTTCAGTGAAACGTATCTATTTCTGTTGGTTTGATTTTATCAACTCTCAATATAGGTATATTTATCTATAGTCGAAACAAAGGCGTTGGTTGGTTCAGATTACAAAGAAACCCATCTTTGCATTTCGTGCTATCATTAATTTATATCTTTTGTAGCATCATATCTCTATTGCGAAGTAACAATGTATAGCCAACCTGGGAAAGCTGATTCGCCTCATAGCACCATCCCCGCCGATTTGCTATAAATGAAAGTTTATTTGTCTCAAACGAGCAACAATATAAAGATCCGTTGTGATCAAATTTACTTATGCTTCCAAATGAACAATTTGATAAATGCTATAGATAAATTCTTCTACTAATTTTGGCATTAATTTAATAAATAATTGCTTTTAACACTAAAGCAATATAGTTGCAGTTGAATAGTTTTGAATGTGAATTTCTATTGAAGCTGTAGTATAAAAGTGTCAGTATCATGTCTAGTATTTCTAATAGTAATTGTGAATCTAAAATTGCCACCAGTTTTCCATTGCTGCTATTTTGATAAATCTATTATTTTTCAATTTGGCTCTGCAAATATACACGTCTTTCCATTTTATCCTGTAATCAAAGACACCTCATTGGTTTATAGCATACAATAATTTTGTTCCTAAAAATATTGCGTTTGTGCTACTTTTAGGTGTCTCTATTTGGATCTGCACACCTACGACTCTTTCCATTTAATTTTCATGTCAAGAATATCCTGTTGGCTCTCAGAATACAATAATTTTGCACTTCAGTTTCCCGTTTCAATGTCAAATAGTTCGTATTGTCTCACCCTGAGCCGACAAATTTACCGTTGTTGGCTCAGGTGTTAATGAGTTACTGCACTTTGGCTTTGCATGCCTACGTCATGCGAGTGAGGTCTTACCAAACCTGTTCCATCAGTTTTGAGTGGAAGGAACGGGTACTTTGCCCTTTTTATAAAATACATGAATATATCCGTGAAGCAAAATATTTTCATTAAGTTGGAAGCTTCAGCGCAAACAATGTCTTCAAAACTGTCTTAAACTAAAGTTTTGACTTGTTTAAGATCGTAATAGTGCTTGCTCTAACTTCAGGAATAATTTTAGTTTTTAAGGATGAATTAAAATTGTCGATTATCAATACTATTTCCAACAATACCTCTTTAGTTCGAATCGAGTCGATAACTGAGTTTGTTTAATTATTGTTTCAATGAATCTCATTTGGCAACATCATGTAGCTTAAACTAACGAGGTTTCCGTGAAACCAAAGACATAAAATTTTCATAATTGAGAATTTTTCTGTACGGTTCCACGAGCATGAAACTGTAAAATCCATTCACCATCTGACGACTAATGAACCTCCTCCACAAAAATTCTCCAATGAAGCATAACACATCTAATCATTAAAATGAGTAAAGTTGTTTGGAAAATCTCAACATCAAAAATACACGTCACAAAATTAGTTATATAGCCGTTATTTCCATTTACCACGTAAATTTTTGGAATGATAATTTTCGTTTCGTTGGGGTGAAACATATTCAATTGTAATATTTCATTGATGATGTTCAATTTTCATCCGTTGAAAACTTTCCTTGGAAATAATTAAACTGAGGCTTAAAAATCAAATTTGTTCCTTCGGAGATATTGACTATGGAAAACCAGCATCCTCTTAAAGGTCATTCATTATATAATGTATAAGCTTGTTAGTCTTATACAATGGTTTTAGCAGTGTTGGGCTACTAAATTAATGTTTAAATTTAAGTAAATTATTAGACTTTATTTGCTTTGGAGTGGATATTGTGACAGAGACAAAATAATTTGCATTTTGTCATGAGATAGTTTTTTTTTTGTATTATTATTATTTTAGTTATAAATTATGTTAATTTATAATTTGTTAGTATTTGTTATATTTTTATTTTAGTTCATTTAATTATGTCAATGAATCGGATTATCTCGGAAAAGAATTATTTTTATTTCAATTATGTTTATACTTGTATTTTTAACTTTTCCAAGAAAAGTTTACGTGTTATTAATATACATTTATTCTTAGAAGTTTAAGTTAAATTTAACCCAAGTTGGGGTTGCTAAAAGTCCGCACTATGACTTATAAAGCGCTACAATTTTAACCAAAGTATTCAGTATTTTGGTAGAACTTTTGCAGAACTCAGTTTAGTACAATACCAAAAGGTTTTCTTTTTTTTATAATAAAATAAATCTGAAAATTAAAAGAGCGTTTTCATTTTTATTGTTTAAAGAAATCTGAAAAGTTTAAAGTTACCATTTCGTTAGAAAAAATTCTGCTTATAGTTAGCAGAATTGTAACAATATTTAAACAGGAGCATTCTACATGCTTTGTCTCTGACTTCTAGTTTCTGACTGCTTTCTAACCTCAAAGAAAGCAATGTTAGTGGAATAAAATTAGGACAAACCTATTGAAGGTATGATTATTGATTATTTTTGGTTTAGATGACCTACATAATAAATATGGTAAAACTATTTGAGATTAGTCACAGGTTTGGAGTGTATCTATGATTATTCTTATAACAGTTAGTAGGCTGTCTGTATAGTCGGCAAAAATTCATCCTGAAGACAGAAACGTCTCTAGGCAGCTTCCATACTAATAAGTCTTTAGAGTGGGCGTGATCAGCAATATCTCCTGGACTTACCCTAACTCGAGCCCGTGAAAATTGCAACATCATACTCGCAACTATACTCAATTCAATGGACGACGACTCTCATTTTGCCTAAACAACTCGTATTTGTTTGACCCGTTTCCAATTCTACTCATTTTTATGAATGCAAACTTGCGCAAACTGCGTCAAATCCTTTTCAGTATTAATTAAAACTAAAGTGCCTAACAGGCGGACGAAAAGTGAAACAATAACAATTTTGACTTAATTCTGTCAGTGATTGTTACCATAGCAGATTCTTCCAAACAATCAGATAAATACCAGTTAATACTTGATTCGAACTGACGAGTTGTTGGATATGAGGGTATTCACGTTGCCTAAAGAAGGAATCAAATTCTTACTGATTGCTTCAAGACGTTTGACATCTCTTATAGACTTGGCGTAGTACTGTCTGAGTTGATAGAATACTACAAAAAGAATTGTAGTAGGGATTAAAACGTAGCAATTTGATGAACTGACGAGCACCACTGTTCCAATCACTTTAAGAAAAATAGTTACTGTATCGAAAAGGATCTCAGGAAGCTGGGAATCCATTTGGTTTAAATCTCTTGTCACTCGATTCAGTATTCTACCTATAATGATTTAGGTAACCAAATACAAAAATATGTATAAAGAATGTTTATATTTGTCAAGAAAGGTTTTATTCTGTAATGTTTACCGGGAGGATTTGTATCGTAAAATTTTGTAGGTGCCCTCACAAGACTCTGGAACATATTATCATGAATGTTGACGCCGATTTTCATGACGTAGCTGAAGTAAGTGATTGTTACAGCCAGTACAGTGACAACAGATGCCCCAACAAAACCAGTATAGATCGAGAGATATGGGTACCCGTCCCCGCCATGTGGAAGAGTACTTGGGTCAATGACCTCCTTACTCTCGGGTACCTCCATGCACTCTATTTCTTTAATTTCTTTCTGTCGATTATCTTCATAGTTGGTCCTGCAATAGACCAAATTGCCAATAAATTTATATTAAGGCAACAAAAATTATGCAATTGCAACTCACCAGAAAGCTAGCCACCAATTGGATCCGATCAATATCGTATGAACTAATACGAAAAGTGTAAATACAAAAACAGTACCAAATGCGGATTTACTTGCTTTAAAATAACTTGTGTATACACCAGAGGATACGCTTCCATAACTTATATGTTCCTGCTGCTCTCGTTGCACATTTGGTGTATCCAACGATTCTTCGTTTGGGATTGAGTCTACCTAATCAGGCAAAATATCATAACTTAATTAAAACAAAGTTTTAATTTAAGAAATCCCCCCAAAATAGATATAGAATTACTTTGTTTAATAAGGATGGAGTTGAGGAACGTCTGCGGTAAGAATCAGTTTTCTCATCGTTTTCAACACTATTCAAAATGTTAAGAATATCTACATTTTCATCTTGTAATTTAGCAAAGCTACCTTGGGCACATATCTCACCATGCTATTTCAACAAATATTTGAGAATTAAAAAATGTGTTGTGCAAGAAGTTAACTAGTTGCTTCGCTACCTTATTCAAAACAATGATGTGGTCAGCTTCATTTAAATACTGTATTTGATGTGTGATGAGAATTCTTAAATGTCCAGATAAGAAATTTTTGATGCACTTTTCAAACAAGTGACGACTTACTCTTGCATCGACAGCACTCAGTGGGTCATCGAGCAAGTAAATATCAGCCTTTTGGTATAAAGCCCGGGCCAAATTCACTCTTGCCTTTGCAACGAAAAATTCATTGAGGTCAAATGTGCAAGGTACAAGTTATCATGTTGAAGTTATTCTACCTTTTGGCCTCCACTGAGCGTAATACCTTGTTCCCCAACTATAGTTCCATCACCATATTCGAATTGAGAGAAATCTTGCTCCAGTGCGCATGCCTCCACAACGCGTTTGTAATGGACTTCATCATAGTCCAAACCAAAAATAATGTTTTGTCGAACAGACCCTGAGAATATCCAAGCTTCTTGTGATGCATAGGAAATAGTACCATTTATAGTACAGTTTCCAGATAGGACTGGTAGTTCACCAATTATCAATTTGAGAAACGAGCTCTAAAGTAATAAGTATATTAAATCAAAAAAGGAATCATAATGTCTTATTCTGTAATGTCGAAAGTGTGGGTAGTTGAAGCATATAGCTCATACAGTTAAGGTATATTGTAACATAGACTCCTAAACTCTAATCTTCCCCATCTCTGCAAAGAGATGAATAGAAGCACGTGATGAATCCACACAACAAAAAACTGGCTGGTGATAGTTGGTGGATCAACTTTATATAGTCAAGGTTTGAACCTGCCTTTTCCGAACCGGGTCGGTTAGCACAAGTGGCTGTGCACACCTTGTGACGTAGGATCATGCGTCACCAGAGATTGAACTTTTATGACAATAGCTGTTTCATAACTTGGCGGGAATCCATTCTCCGTGAAAAGCCAAGTTCTCTGCATAATTCCTAACTAGACTAGGACAAGGTTGGTACACGATAAGTTTTTATTATTAAAATTTATGAATTATCAAGAAACTGGCTCAAAATTTTATTTACGACTTTATCAGAAAATCTGCTGTACACCAATTTTGTATTGGCAGTGGTCCTTTAATTCGCTTCACTCAGAGAAACTATGAATATTTGGATTATTTTTATTATTTCTAGCAGTCATTGTCGAACAATTTGCAAAGATTTTTTGTTGTTAAACTGGCTTTGTATTTATCAATTTCTTTATCTGCAGCTAGAATTAATTTTTCCTCTGTCTGGAGACGTTGGATATTGCTATCCTTCACTAAAAATTGTGTGCTGCTACATCCTCGTTTCAACTATAAACAAACTTACAACGTTGTAAGTTTGTTTATAGTTGAAACGAGGATCGCGTACGCGATACCCAAACTAAGTAAATTCAAATTACATGCTGTAATGATTGAATTTCAAGCTGCAATGGATGAACAAAAATTTTCAGAGAAGTTGTTACATGTTAGTTTCATAAGTTATCTTGTGTCGTGTCGTATGCATGAGAGGCATCGAACTAAACGACACGACAGCATATCTTGTCTTCTAAACTGAGACACGAAATAATTTTTATGGTGTGGTGAATTGTCTGGACACGACACGCTGAGAAATCTAGTAAGCACCGTCCTCGTTGTGATTGTAAAAAATTTATGTAGCAATACTTAGAAAACCGCGAACGAAGTAACCATGAGGGCCAAGTAAAAAAAATGGGAGGCAATGTTAGATACAAAATTACTTTGTGATGAGACCCAATGAGAAGTGCTTAAGATAGAAGCAATTGGAAATAGATGTAGGTATTGAGACCCTAATAAAGGCACAGAGATGCCTAGGTCTGCTTAGAAATATTTCATTTCTGAGTTACTGATTAGAGATGAAAGACTATCATAATAGCAAATAGTCGTGAAATAGTGCAAAATATATCCTCATCGTTTCATCTGATTAGCGCTATATGGCGGGGCTGACCCGCCACTTTGAGATTGAGACAGGGATTGCCACAAAAATTTGGTCTCTGGTGGGGTATGATCCCACGTCTTGGGTATTCCGGACCCAACGCACTAACCATTTGTGCTACAAAGCCTAGTTGGGCAATCCTGTTCTCAAACTCAATACAACTCCGAAACTCTCCTTCCTGGTCATTCATTGCCAGGTAAGGAGTCTACTGTCTTATTTATGAGAACAGTATTGGGGATTGAGCCTTATGCTCAAATCCCCACACATTCCCGCTGCCAAGAGCGCCCCTCGGCCTTCGGGAACAGAAGACTACCGGTCATCCGCCCCTTAATAAGGGGAGGGTCGCGGATGGTCGCCATGTGTGGCGGAGCTGACCTGCCACTTTGAGATTGAGACAGGGATTGCCACAAAAATTTGGTCTCTGGTGGGGTATGATCCCACGTCTTGGGTATTCCGGACCCAACGCACTAACCATTTGTGCTACAGAGCCTAGTTGGGCAATCCTGTTCTCAAACTCAATACAACTCCGAAACTCTCCTTCCTGGTCATTCATTGCCAGGTAAGGAGTCTACTGTCTTATTTATGAGAACAGTATTGGGGATTGAGCCTTATGCTCAAATCCCCACACATTCCCGCTGCCAAGAGCGCCCCTCGGCCTTCGGGAACAGAAGACTACCGGTCATCCGCCCCTTAATAAGGGGAGGGTCGCGGATGGTCGCCATGTGTGGCGGAGCTGACCTGCCACTTTGAGATTGAGACAGGGATTGCCACAAAAACTTGGTCTCTGGTGGGGTATGATCCCACGTCTTGGGTATTCCGGACCCAACGCACTAACCATTTGTGCTACAGAGCCGATCTGTGGGATTCTGTTATCAAACTCAATACAACTCCGAAACTCTCCTTCATGGTCATTCATTGCCAGGTAAGGAGTCTACTGTCTCATTTATGAGCAGAGGGCGGATATATACTTTCTGAAAAACAGCGTTTTACTTACTTAAATACTTGCCAAAAAGCGACGAAATACTGATAAAAAAGTATAAAATAATTAACAATACTTTGTTATTTTTGGTAAGTATTTACAATTTTTTTAATTAATTCACTTAATTGAAGCCTAAAAATTCGGTTGTATACTAGTTTGGATCATAAAAATCGAACTGTTTGATTTATTGTTTAAGGAATGTTTAATTTAAACACTATCACAACTCCAATACATAAGTCAGATGATTTTTATATAATTTAAAGGTAATTTTCATTAAATTTTTTCTGAAAAAAAAAGTTGATTTCTCCAGAAAGTATACCATTATTTGGCGCTCGTGTTAACCGACGTAAAAGCATGTTTTTATTATAACTTGGACCGCGAAAAAGCGTTTGTTGCAACTGAAGGTTCGGCTTAAATCTTTGGGTCCCGACTGCACAATTTAGTTCAATTTTTTTCGGGCCCTCGGAATTCGCCTTATCGAAAATTTAATGGACGCATAATTTAATTTTAAATATACTTCTTTGAACAAAACTGTGAACTTTTACGTTCTGCAGTTTATTATTTTGACTCATCGGCAAATTTAGAGCGAATATGTGGGAAGTTATCCTCGAAAAACGATTAATAAACCAAATTACTTGACAAAGTACTTTTTAATTACTTAATATTCAAAATTACTTTCGAAAGTACTTCCTAATGCCTAAAAACCAAAAATACTTAAAATACTTTTTTATAAGGGCATTCCATTCATCTTCAAATTACATGAATGGGAAAGATACGAAGTTACAGAGGTGCAGGTGCAATACCCAAAAAGAAGTAGATAAGTAAGTATCCGCCCTATGTTTGTGAGTACAGTATTGAGGATTGAGTCTTATGCTCAAATCCCCACAGCTAGTTTAAAAAAGTTTGATTTGAACGACAGGAAAATATTTTTAAGGTTACAATTAACCAACACGGTGGCTAACACAAATATAAAATTTGGTTTGAATTCATAGGAAAATATGGTTAATATTGTAGAACCAACAATTAAATACCATGCGTGTGCGTAAATTTTGGTCTGTCAGACAGACCAAACTGGTAAGTTGAAAAATCGGTCCGTTAAAATTTACGCACACGCATGGTATTTAATTGTTGGTTCTACAATAGTAACAAAACTTGAGGCAAATTATAGATACCGATGACTGCATAAGTAGTTCCCGTTTTTTGAATATTTTTTTTCACTCCCGCCTTCTTGGCCTCGAATATTTTATTTGCTGGTACCGTAAAAACGCTATTAGTTGCACCACGCTACTGTTCAAATTCAATGTTTGTATAATTATATGCAAACGTATTCCTGGAGGTTTCGGGTAAGTGATACGTCAATCGATCCGAAACCTTGCTTCCATTAAGAACATGGTTTCTGTTGTTGACACTAAAATCAGAATTTTCGAAAATTCTACAAATCACTGAAATTTTTTCACTATCGCAAAAAATCCCGAATGCAATGGAATTTGGTTGGGTGGGATTTCAATCGATAACAAATCCCACGTAGAATACGAGTCTGAAATCCATTGGTGACAGTGAAGTAAAATTTTCGAAAAACACTTCAAAATGCCTAATACATTTTTTAATTCACTATCAAAGGCTACCAGGCTAAAAAAATTTGAATTCATATATTAACTCTCTGCTTCCTGTATTGATCCCTTGATTCCGTTCCAATTAAATTATAAATTAAATTTCCCATAACAATCCGCAATCTGATTTCTTTTTTTCATACCTCGGCGTCGCGCGCTCCAGAACCGGCGTATTTATACATCAGTCTTGTTATGGGAAATTTAATTTATAATTTAATTGGAACGGAATCAAGGGATCAATACAGGAAGAAGAGAATTAATATATGAAATCAAATTTTTTTAGCCTGGTAGCCTTTGATAGTGAATTAAAAAATGTTTTCGAAAATTTTACTTCACTGCCACCAATGGATTTCAGACTCGTATTCTACGTGGGATTTGTTACCGATTGAAATACCGCCTAACCAAATTCCATTGCATTCGGGATTTTTTGCGATAGTAAAAAAATTTCAGTGTGGTTTGTAGAATTTTCAAAAATTCTGATTTGAGTGTCAACAACAGAAACCGTAATGGAATCAAGGTTTCGGATCGATTGACGTATCACTTACCCAAAACTTCCATGAATACATTTGCTTGTTTGGAGATTTGCCAGATCCCACTTTTTGAAAATTTAATTTATTTTTCCCCATTCTCACCAGCAGCTTCGCACCTTGCACAATATACACACATCCACAGTAGATGGCCAAATTCCAAGAATTAATTTGAAATTCATATTACAATTTCCTTTTTACAAATTGGGAATAAGGAAATTTAATGTCTATTCGGAAACGCAGTGCACCTCGTTTACTTTATCTAAACTGTATTTCTCTAGAAACAATAATTAGGTTTAAACTAAAAAAAACCGCGTAACTTTTTGAATTTTCTATTTTTTAAATTTCTGAGTATCCTGATAATCCATAAAATGTTAATTCGCAGCTTTTTAATTCTTTATTTGTGCCCGTTTTGAAAATATTTTTTGCCTTTTTTTGGTTGTATTTATATTTAATCTCCCACCAAACTGAGGTTGTTAGTGAAAATTGTTTCAAACAAATACAGAACAACTTCAAATGGCACTTATTTCGGCTACTCGTTAGCGTAAATCTGAGCTAAATGAATCAGATGCCATGTTGTTCGAGTTGCTTGAAATCTCCAATTTTCCTAAGGATTATTGCTTCTGCGAAATGATTCTTCTCTGTTGGATAAAAAATTATACTTGGCAATTACATTTTATGGATTATCAGGATACTCAGAAATTAAAAAAATGGAAAACTCAAAAAGTTCCGCGGTTTTTTTTTAGTTTAAACCTAATTATTGTGTTTCTAGGGAAATACAATAATTATAAAGTAAACGAGGTTCACTGCGTTTCCGAATAGACATTAAATTTCTTTATTCCCAATTTGTAATAAGGAAATTGTAATATGAATTTAAAATTAATTCTTGGAATTTTGCCCATCTACTATGGGTGCGTGTATATTGTGCAAGATGCGAAGCTGCTGGTGAGAATAGGGGGAAATAAATTAAATTCTCAAAAAGTGGGATCTGGCAAATCTCCAAACTAATTATACAAACATTGAATTTGAACAGTAGCGTGGTGCATCTAATTGCGTTTTTCCGGTACCAGCAAATAAAATATTCGAGGCAAGGAAGGCGGGAGTGCAAAAAAAAATATTCAAAAAACGGGAACTACTTATGCAGTCATCGGTACCTGTTTCTCTTCTCATAGAATTTTAACAAACTTTGGTTAGGATGATAAGCAAAATACTTAGATTAGCATCGGAGTATATGGTTGGAAACATTATAAAATTGTGCCATGAATCTAAAACATGCACCGATGCTGTATTGGAGGAAATGCAAGTCAGCCTACCAATAGCTTCATTAGGTTGTAATTATAGATAAAAAAAATATTATACACTGGGCATCAATTGAGAATGTTTGTAAAGAGTCTATATATTTGGTGAGGGAATGAGGAAATGTTCGCTGTTTGGCCTTAAAAAGAAACTTTTTTTGATTTTCAGAAAAATATTGGTTCGTCATTCATCCGCAAGTTTCATTAGTTAATGAACCAATTAAATATTTGAGCTAGGATATACTCAAGTCATTTCTTACCTTTCCTGAACCAACAGGTCCAATAACAATCACTATCGGGTATCCAGATAAATTTAAAGTTAGGCTACTGAGTGTTGTGCTGTCTTCATCATACCTAAAAAATAAAATTAACAAAGTAATCAAAAGAATTGCAAATTGGATTTTGGAGGTGATAACCTGGCAGTAACGTCTTTCATTTCGATTTCAGGTTTGAAATTGGACCGACACTCAAGAAAGTTGATGCCTTTGTTCGTTTCTTCTTCATTTGTTAAAAATTTCTATACCAAATGTTTGGTTTAAAATAATAAAAATAAATATTGTATAAATTCCCTCTTACTTGAATTCTGTTAACTGCAACAAATAGTGTGGAAATCCCAGTGACAGCTTGAGGAGTATGATAAACGAGTGTACTGGCTAATATATTATAGATGGCTAAGACAAAAAATATTTTATCTGCTGATATTTGCTGCCCGATATAAATGTACGTGAGAATTGTGGCGAGTATGATAAGGTTCACGGCTACCATGTTGAGGCATGTAAAAATTGACAGTAAAAAGGCAAGTTTCTTCAAAGACTTTACCTCCAACCTGGATATTTTAAAGGTTTGAGCAAAACATACTAGGGGTCTACCAATAGCGTACGTGGATTTTCGTGAGATTGTCTAAGGTTCCTCTTTTACACAATCTCATTCAAGTGGGATGGGCTTAGTGACTCTAACCAATGAGAGAGGATACAATTTCGTAAAATCTCTCTCGGTTTTTACACAAACACACAATTTCACGTAAAAGAGGAACCTTACACAATCTCACGCAAATCTACGCACGCTATTGGTAGACCCCTACTATTCCAATCATCTTTTTGAGTTTAAGCAAAGTTTTTCCGTTATATGAAATTGTGACTTTATTTAACACAATGTGTTGAAATTTTTTGACTTTATACGGAACTTTCCTTACAGTAAGACACTAAGTAATCAGATTGGGCGAATTTGCACAAAATACGATAAAATATTAATTAACCAATATAAAACCAAACGGTTACTAGACATGGATTTGGCGAAGACGGAATGTGGTCTACTGAAGTGCACTGTAAATCATTTTCAATTTTTATAATTAACTAATGCTAAGTACGATTGAAAATTGTGGTTAGTGTGTACTAGCGACCGGCACGTCGCGCTTGTGATCGAACAACACTACCGAAGATTTATGTTTACTTAAGCGGTTAAGCACAGGATTACTTTTAGGAATACGGGAGCAAACGTACGAAATTTCTATGAGAACTAGCTTCAATGAAAAGCTCCATCTTCACGAAGCGCAAAAGTAGACAGATCTTTACTGAGATGCAACTGGAAATTCTAAACTTCCTCAAAGTTTATAAAGAGTTTGGACTGCCTTTGGGCATGTTGGACATTAGAATGATTGTGAAAATAATCTTCTATTATAATTCAGTGTGTTTGTTCGCGTCTGACGCACAAATTCTCTTAAACTAAGCAATTTAGATATAGGGTAACCTATTACAATTATCATTGGTATGTATTTGTGATTATAATTCAGTATGTTTGTTCGCGTCTGACGCACAAATTCTCTTAAACTAAGCAATTTAGATATAGGGTAACCTATTACAATTATCATTGGTATGTATTTGATTATTTGATTATTTTGTACTGTGATGCTATTTTTATTAAGGTCAGAGGTGAAATGTTCGAGTTTTTGATTTTATAATGAAAAATGGGAAAAAGAGATAGGGAGAATACAGCAAAAAAATTGTCATAGTTTCTATATGGCTTTTTTTTTGGTTTGAGAGATGGAATGTGAAAAGCATGTTCACTCTACTTATAAGACTTTTGATATATTTTTAAAACAATACCACAATCATTACAGACTGCCATGGTTTAGTGGTTATGGCATGGGAGTTTGGTGGGTTTGCATGGAGGTTCGATTCTTGGTAGGGTGTTGTTAATTTTTTTTTCCAAAAAATATAAAGAACATTGTCCTGATGCAGATATAAGACTGCTTGATTAATTGTTTCCCCCCAAAATGATAAAAAAACCTGATTTATTTAATGAATTTTTAGAAAATTAAGACATATATAGTGATACCTATATACACTTAGATTGTCACCCGACTGACCTTTCATAATAAAGTGAAGTTTGCTAACACACTTGCATAAGTTAACTTAAATGGTTTTAAAATCCTATTCATGTCTAAAAAATCAATTGGCTGGTGATTATGGAGTAAGAATTTCGGTGAATCAGTTCGAGGTTCGATTCGTAGTAAGGGTAATATTGTTTGTCCAATATTTTTTTTGGGAAACTTGGCATAAATGAATTTTGGGTGAGCTTGGCATATGACTCGAATATTTTTGGTTGAACTTGGTATTTGATTCCAAAATTATTTTGGGTAAGCTTGGCATAAAATCCAAATATTATGGTGAACTCGGCATACGATTCCAACTTTACAGGTGAACTTAGCATACGACACCTAGCATACGACACCAATATTTTACGGGTAAACTTGGCATACGACACCCACCAATATTTGAATGACTTGGCATACGAAACACAATATACTTTGAGTAAACATGCCATGCGGCCCCAATATACCTGAGTGAACTTGGTCTACGATAAAAATATATTTTAGTGAATTTATCATACTCAACTCAATATTTCTTGGATTAAGCTAACGCATACCCCAAATTTTTCTTGTGAATTTGATATTCGACCAATATCTTTTGGGTGAACCTGACATACGACCCTAATTTTTTAGGGTAAATGTAATACAATATTTAATGGGGGAACTTGGCATACATACAAAATATATTATGGGTGAACTTCGTATACGTTGATAAATTTTGAGAAAACGATTGCAAATATATTTTCGTATTGTTCGCATACTTGGCATACAAACCTAATATATTTGCTTGATCTTGGCATACAACCCTAATATAGTTTGAATGAATACTTTACACGCCCACAATACACTTTGTGTGAAATTGCGATACGACCAATATTTTTTGCGTGAACCTAGCATACCACATTTTTAGAGTGAATTTGACATATCCGCCAATATACTTTGAATTAATTTGACATATGTACACAATATACATTTGGTGAGTTGGCATATGATCCCAATATGCTACTTAGCCAATGACGCAAATATTTTTGAGTGAACTAGGCATAAGCGAAAAGTATTCTATGGGTGAACCAGGGATCCGATGCGATTTTTTTGGGTGAAATTGGCAAACAAACCCAATATATTTTGGGTTAGCTTGGCATACTATTTCAATATTTTTTAATGAATTTGCGATTTGGGCATGTATGGAAGGGATGCTGGCAGAGTCTGGAGGGATTGAAACAGGGATGAAAGGGATACGTGGATAAAGAATGGGAGGGAAGGAGCGAGCATGGATATGAATAGAGACAGGGACGGGAGGGATGCGTGCATGTGTGGAAGGGTTGTAGGCATGTACGAAAGGATGCAGGCAGGGACAGGAGGAATAGCACATGTACGGAAGATATGCCGTGATGGACGACAGGGATGCGTGGTACGGACGGGAGGCATGCGGGCATGGAGAAAGAAATAAGGGCATGTACGGCAGGGTTACGGGCAAGGTCGGGATGGAGCCAAGCAAGGACGTGAGGGATCCGAGCAGAGACGTAAGAGATGCGGGCATTGACGGAAAGAATGCTATCGTTGGTGGAAGGGATGATGGCATCAACAAGCGGGTTGCGGGCATTCTAAGAAGTTAAAAATAATATAATGTGCTGGATCTGGTTGGCAACGCTGACAATCAACTTTATCTTCGCCGTGTTTATTCACGGCCGAAGCAAAGGTAAAGATAACGACGGTGCCCGAGTAAAAGTAACGTGAAAGTCAAAGTTTTACAATCTCTCAGACAATTAAATTTGTCGATGGTTACGGTTAATTGCGTTTACAAAGAAATTTTTGACTAACGAATTAGGATTTTATTTGTAAATAGCCCAAAACTATTCATTTGTAAATAGCCAAAAATTATTAATTTTGTTTTAGATATTTCCATTGTAAGAGGGGACTAAATCCTAACCTCTATCTACTGATCAAACGTTGGACATGGACAGGGCTTTGCTGACAAACCCCAAGTACACTCAAGGCTCAACCATGATTTATTTTATTTATTATACGGCTATATCAGATACCATTTATTACGACGTTCAACTAACAGACGCTGCCTCGTTTGCTTCCCTGCTTTGTTCAAAATCTGCTACACCATTTTTTGTTGATCTGCTTTCGTTACTTAATGGAATGCCCGCGGCAGAGCTAGCCATGCGAGCGAAGCGAGCGTGTTCTAGTTTTGAATAAGTTCGGATGAACCTAAGAAAAAACAGTCCACGTTCTCAATGAGCAAGGTAATACTTCAAACCTGGCGACAACAGCGTGAGGTTTCGGAAATATGAAAATATCAAAGGGTAACAGAAAAGATAAAAAAATTCACGAAATACATATTTATTTTGACAATCTGGAACGCGAACTAGTAAACGCTCTACCAGAAACATTATGAAATATAATGAAGTCAATATCTCAAGATGACCCTTGAAGAAAAGCTGATATCTGCAAGAAAGAAATCAAATATCCAAAACTCGGTTTCAAAAGTGTCAGGGATCTACTAAAGTTTAGTGAATCGGCAGCGGGAGACCCTTATCGATTGTGTATTTTTGTATAAAACAGACTATTTGTGGAATAGTTGGTGTACTGATAGACCAACAACTACAAGGTTCAACTATACGAAATCCGGTTGGTTTGACGCTATTTGTTTTCATGGTTGGGTTTCGAAAGTTCTCACTTCATTCATAAACATCATTAAAGTTTCTAAAACACTGATTATATAGACAACCTCTGTTCACACTTCAACTATAAGATAGTGGAAATATGCGAAGTGGTAAATCTTCAATATTCCCTGATAATTCAAACCACTTAACCCAACCACTTGATATCACTGTTTGGTCCCATAAAACAGAAGTGTAGAACTGTTTTGAACTTCCTAATGACAAAGATTAGGTGCACGACATTACAAAAACATTGCTTTTGTATTTTTTTCTAATAACTGGTGAATCTGAATAAACAGAGAGTTCAATTTGATATCTGGATTTGAAGCAATTGGAATATTACCCCTTAATATCCAATGATTCTAGGGTGTACTGTTGATGGAACCACTCTAAACAACGCTACACAAAGTTGGATTTTGCGGCGGAAAAGCTAATCTATCTTGAGAATTTTACTCGACGTGTCCTCAGAAGGAATTGACGTTGATGAATCTTTATCTAACAGCGGAGTGTAATGCGATTCACAGATATTTACTTTAGTTGTAAATTTGGTTGGTCGTTGAATTCACCATAAAAAAGAGACGTTAAGTTAGATAAACTTAAAATCACAAAAATGATATGCCAAAAAATTTTGCCGTATAATAAAATTGTCATTTCGTCTAATCTTCAGTTCAAGATAGCGGAACACTTGGCAAATTACATGTTATTCAGGACAAAGTTACACCGAAATCACTTTGACAAATTCGATATGCAGATTTTTTGGTATAGTTGAAATAATCTGTACAGTTGTTTAACGTTTTAATACTTAGACTCATTAGTGTGCAGCTGCCCCACACACATTATATAACATATATTTTTCAACCAACACTTAGGACCAATTAAACTCAATCAGCAAAAAATTGTTAAATACCATGCGTTCGGATGCCAAAAAGCAAAAAAGCTTTACTTGGTTTATTTTCTCTTAACAGCATAGCATGACCAGCTGTTTCGTAGTAAAATAATTTGCGGGTTAGCTTCCGAACGCATGGTGCAGGCTTCAACATAATACACGTGCTTACGGACCTTTGCATCACATAAATATTGAACCAATTTTTGATACTGTATCGTTACTAAAATGCAATCTGGACGATTTTGTGCAATGTCGCCCTTTCAACAATCAATATTTTCAAACTTACCATCGTAATTTATAAATAATTTTGGAGAACGTTCCCTCCCATGCATACATTTTGATTACTCGAATACCATTTATCATTTCATTCATTAGCCTAGCACGTTCATCCGCACGTTCGGCAGCTTCCAAGCGAAATATTGTTGTGTATTTTCCCAGAAAATCTAATATCAAAATCAAATGTAATGCAGACAGATTGATTCATTCCCTGAAGCAATAAGTTTCATTTATAAATTCAGACTTATATATCAATTATTAATTTGGACCTTACATTGGAATGGCATCATCAAAGCAATCAGTATTACACCAACCAAAGCAGGATACCCAAATTCTTTAAATAGAATGTACGAAAATATACACCATTGAACAGGACCTTGGACGCTAAAAGAAGAGTGTATAATAGCTCCTTGGATTTGATGTACATCGTTTGCCATCAGATTTAATACATGACCTAAAGACGTTTGGTTGGTCCCAGTAGAACTATAAAGCTTCAATGATTTCCGGAACATCAAGGAGGTCAATGCAGCGCGACAACGCATGGTTAGTAAGTATTTTTGAAAGTAAGAAATGTGTGTAGTGAGAGTGGTCAAAAAATATGTACCACAAACTCCAGCAGCATACACACATTGTTCTGTCTTAGTTACATTGTTGTCTCCGACTGACTGTATAAACCATCTTAGAAGAATTGGTTTACATATCCTAAAGGATAAATTACAAATGCTATTAGTTATACAGGTCTTTTATGTCACTTATGGAATTCACATCCGAGATTATTAATTAAGAATTACGTAGATTTACGTAGAAAGTGAGTATCTACAAGAGCCGTTCTGATACTTGGAGACGTAGCGCTATGTAGACACGCGAACAGTAAGATAAATGCAAAGATGCTTAAACACCTTTAGCGAAATAATACTTAGCTGCAAAGTGATAAATAGAGCAACAATAGTACACGGACCCATAGAGCTAAGTAGTGATATGTTCACTCTGTCGGAAGGATTCTGTATCGGCCAGGTGCAGTATGTTAGGTAGCGAAGAAGAATTTTTTTTTCTCCCTCTCTACTAATGTTCTAATCTTTTCCTCAGCGAGTTGTGGTGATCAAAAATTCCTCAGCGTTACCATACTCAGGTGCAATTCAGAGTTGGTCTTTCACGAGGTTACATTTTTTCATGTACACTTAATTTTCAACTTTCGAATTTGAAACTATTATTTTCAAATACCCGAACACCTGAGGCATGATTCTTAGAGTGACTCTGAATTAGGAGTCGGGAGTCATTTGGTGACTGACTCCTTCATGTTAGAATTCAGTCATGATTATTTACCGACATGCGAAAATGAGCATAACGGACTAATTTCCCCTTTTTTTCCATCTACTTTTACCACTAAATATATATTTTTATATATTTAGACAAAGTTAATGCTCTAAAAAGAAAACAGGCATAGAAACTTACCTAAACCTTCAAATACACCCGAAAAAGTTCCCCTGCTCTTGAACAGGGTTACTGAGTATTAGTTAAACTATTTTAGTTCTACTGTTTTAGTAAACAATAAGTTTCAACAGCGGAATTGATCATTGATCATTCGGTGAGTATTATCACCGTTCTGTAGTAATTGTTAGTGTTGTGAGTCAACTCCACAGCAACAATTTGCTGTGACAACACCACAACACAAAACATAAACTTCAACAGAACATCCAAAAGAACAAGAAGCACTGATGAACAGGCCATGAGTTACTGGACGTCAAAGGTTATGTGCTTGTGTAGATTGATAGGTAAGTAATTTGGTGTTGTCACGGCAGGTACCGGAGTTGACTCAAATTACTTCCAAATCAATTTGCGAATGTTGAATACAATTAGTATTTAATGTTTTGCGAAAAAGTAAATTGTGACATTTTAGGAGAAAGGAATCACTCAGGTCAACATAACTTTGAGTAGAACAAGTGACTTGATCTACTCAAACTTCTTGGTTTAGCGAAGTGATTCCTGTCGGTTTTATCTTCAAAATTTTTAGTTAAATTAATTGTATAAAATATTAACCGAATAGAATCTTACCTCTAACGATTAATTCCACTCCACAAAACCATTGATCAATTGTCACTAAAACTTTCAAACTGATTAGTATATTTTAAAAGTTAAGGATTTTAAATAATTATTTTTTGGAATAAAGAGATCGAAAAAAATACCTCCAAATCCCACCACCCCACATCTTCCACTCACAACCCATACACATATTACTTCTTGTATGACGTGAACTCCTTCCATACCACTTTTCTGACCTACTACACAACCAAGAGGTAACCTAGCTTACCTTAAGGTTTAGGTAAGCAGTATTTTCTCAACCCCCTTACTGAATAAGGAATAATTTTTGGGTTTTGCTTGGGTATGCTCGGTATGTTTGGACCCAGGGTGAATACAGATACCTCTAGGTAAGTTAATGAATTGATTCCCAGGTGGTAAGATGTGAGGAGACTCATACTCTCATAGAGATATGAACTGTTGCTGGCTGAGATACACACGCTGTTTGCTCTGGTATTATCTGTTGTTACAAAGATATCAACCATTGATATCTTCAATATCAAACATTGGAATTTACTTATATGAAATGCTAGAGGCAGATGAAACAATCGTTGGTGGTTAAAATATAAACCGTTAATCCTGAGGTACGATATAATATTTAGTTGAGGTTTCCAATTGTAGCTGAGACATCAGCCGTTGATATCTGAATTATCAAACGTTGGATGCTATGTTATCATTCGTCTGCAACTATTGTCTGAAATGTGATAGATGAGATTCTACTATTGGTAGTTGAATTATCAACGCTTGATAACAGCATAAAGCTTTGGGTAAATGAGTTAGCTAGAATCATTGTTGCTCCGGAATCATCTACTGGTATCTGAGGAATCAGCCGCTGGTAGCTGACTTAGTAATTGTACGTAGCCTAGATATTATCAGCTGTACATGATATTAGTCTTATATCAGCATGTCATAAGTCAAATGCTAAGTGGTGTGTTCCTGATAATAGAAACAAATTTCATCTGCCGTTTGTAGAAATTCATTTGTATGAACCGAGCGAACGAGGATTCACGTTCATAGACACAAAAGTTAATTAAGATAAAGCCGTCTTAAGTGCTACTTGTAGATGATTATTATAAACCGAACCGAACTAAGGAATTTGAAATATTCATTAAAATCTGTCGGATCCGTGATCCTTAAAGTTATAGGACCAATTTCTGTTCTTTCGCAGTGCATACAAAATTGTTTCATTATACACTATCTTACTATAACCGGATTCACTAACGTCGAACTCCACTATTTTGAAGAAGCTGGCAAAATCATTATTTAAAAAATTCCTAAAAGCCAGTATACGAAAATTATTTTACGATTATCCCATAACAAACATTCTTTATGGTAAGTGTTAACAAACGTGGGTCAACTGTTTCATTTGTTCGTTTAGACGTCTTGGAACTGCCTGTGTTGTGAGCTTTTTTAAAGTAAAAGTTTATTTGTTATCTAACAATTTTTCACATATTACAAAGACCGCGCCCACTTTTAAGCCGCATGCAGCGGCTTGGTTACAATATTTCAACATATAAGGCTCGCGGTCTATCCGAGAGGTTTTATTAACGAAAAGAAGAATGGTGACTATAGTTTGAAGGAATTAGTTTTTCCTGAGTCTATTTCTGGAACCTAGACTTTGTGATAAAGGTAAAATTATTGATGCTTTTAGTTTCAAATGTATTACCCGCAAAAAAGAGGTTGTATTTATACTTGTCAAATTTGGCCAGGGAAAGCCAAATTTAGACACATGGAGCAACGCATGGAACAAACAGTAGCAGAAGATGTCATATAAAAATTTTCTGCAACAAATGAACTCAAAAATATTTTTTTCCCAATTTAGCACCAGTGGCATATAAGAGGTAATCTTATGTTCGTTTGCTGCAAAATTTTACTATTTTGAGAACCATTTTGATTTATTATAATAATACTGAACACTGTAGCTTCTAATTTCCATCTTCGTTCTTCGTGGGTATTAAAAACTATTTCAATTTAGCAACCTAGAGATGCATATTGCGATAACAAGTTCCTAGGATATTAATAGCAGAGTTGGGATAATGCAGTTAGGTATTAACGGATTAGTAATCCGGATTATGGATTACTAATTCGTGATCCCGTTGAGTTCGATTCAAAGAACTCATCCATAATCCTTAACCTAATGAAACCGGATTCGAAATTCTGGATTAGAATATTTAATCCACACTTAATCCAATCCAATTGATTATAATCCAATTGAGATTATATCCAATTGAGATTAATCCAATTGAGGTTAATCGAATTGAGGTTAATCCAATTGAGATTATACAACTGGGAATTAAAATGTTGAGCCTTGAAAAAAACACTTTGCAATACATTAAATCAGAGTTTTGAGGCACCTTGACTCTTGTTCGTTGCAAGAAACCTAGTTTCGCTGCCAGTTCACATCCATTTTTTACACTTCGGTGGAACTATGAATAAAACCACAAAGAAATGTTTGTAAAATTTATATTGCGGACTAAAATTGTTCAGCTGACCGTTATTGCAGTAAAACGATAGTTGTATATAACATTTATTTCTAAGAATGATGAGTTTTTTTAATTTAAAGAGTTAAATCATAATTTTCGACAGACCAATTTGGAATATGAGAAACTTCTTTTCACTAATCTTCAAAGGAGCTCTTCACTGAGTTACTACCCAACAATTCGAAAAATGTCCGAAATTGAACATTTCGCTATCCTCATCAACTCCAGTTGAACGCGTGTTCTAACACCCGGCTTAATCTAACACCGAAAATAAATTCTGTTGCGGATGGCAGGTTTATAGTTGATAGTTCTTAAAGATAATTTTTGGTTTTCTAAAATTTCGGTAATGCAAATAAGCATAAGGAATTGAATAAAATATAATAAATTACTCAATCCGAATAAAACATACCACTGAAACGTAAAATTGTTTGATGAAGTGTTTCAATGAGACAAACTACAGTGGACCTCGCCTATTATGACCCCGGGTGTCATGGAACCACGGTTATAATCAACCTGAACCGTCGGTCCCTGCCTAGAGATAGCGAAATTAATATTAAAAACCTCGGTCATAATGAACTCGGTTCAAATGAACACTCGGGTGTAATGAACCATATCTTGCGGTCTAGCCCTTCATTTCACCATCGTGAGAGATGAACTAGGCCCTATTATATTGAAAAAGTTATGCCAATTTAATCAAATGCGTTGTAAATAAATGAAGAATTGAAGTTTTGAATCACTGCGCCAACCGTTTTCCTATTATTCAGTGGCGCAGTGGACAAAATAAGACAATTGTTAAATTTTAATTATCTACTATTCTTTATCCGCTGTTACAGCATCTCTAAATCGTGAGTAACTCATTGCAGAATTCTGAAGATATTCCACACAGTTTTATCTTCATTTTTTCTGTTCAAGTAAATTCTTGGTTTATTGGAATGTGAGGCTGCAGTATCTAGAAAAAGAAAATAATTGAACTAAGAAAAGTCAAAACATCGGATGTCATGAACACAACTTTAAATTTTATATTTGTTCATTATTCGGCTATAATAAACATCGGGTGTTATGAACCGAATTCCCTGGTCCCTAAAACTTCATTATAGCCGAGGTCCACTGTAGTCTTTAATGAATTGTTTCATGATTTCATTGGAATGTGACAACTGGTGTAACATAAACATTTTGAATTTATGGTAAAGAATATCATATTTTATAGAATTTTAGAACTATAAAAAAAAATTTAGGTAAAATTTTTTTTAAATTCCTAATCAGAAAATTAATCCCTAATCCACAATTCCCAGAATGCTGGTATAAAATTAATCTTGGCTCACTCCCAGCATGGAAAACAGTGTAATACTAGTAGTGGGGGGATGTGTGGGATTGCGACCGTCGAAATGACAGTACAGAGTAAACACACGACTACAAACGAAACCGCCAGATAACACTATCCTATATTATAGTTTGTAAACACACGACAAACAAAACCGCCAGATAACGCTATCTTATATTATAGTATGTAAACACATGACAAACGAAACCGCCAGATTAAACTATTTTATATTATAGTATGTAAGGAAACAAAACATTACATTAGTAACAATAGAATCGTATAAGAATAAAAGGATGGAAAAATATGAGGAGCGGAGAGCAGAATTGGTATTACAACTTGATCAAGTACTAGAGTTTAAAACAGTAAAGCAGCGGAGAGATTCGAGAAGGCGAGTACAAGCGACACGAGACGGATTTTTACAACTTGATATAAGATATAGTGATTCAGAAATGCTATATCGCACTAGGATGGGATGTTAAAGTAGACGTCCAAGATAGATAAAGATAAGTGGAGGGGTATAAAATCGTAAGCGCAGATTAGAAATGATTTATTCTTTAAAACGATATACAATGGGGCACTGCGAACATTGTCATATAAGATATACTGATTCAGAAATGCTATATCGCACTAGGATGGGATGTTAAAGTAGACGTCCAAGATAGATAAAGATAAGCGGAGGGGTATAAAATCGTAAGCGCAGATTAGAAATGATTCATTCTTTAAAATAATATACAATGGGGCACTGCGAACATTGTCTTGAATCTAGCCGCAAATGCAGCATAAGATTTATTTATCGTCCGTGGCAAGTGACTGAAACTCCTGGACCATCAAAGTATCGTCCGTGGGAAGTGACTGAAACTCCTGGACCATCAAAAAAATCTAGAATTGATAACATATTACACACAGGTGATAGTACGACTGACTATGAAAGTGAAGATGAAATAACAATTCAAGACATTCGCAAAAGATTTTGCAAAAAATGTGAGAAAACATTCACAACAGTTGTGAAACTACAACAACATATAATTGACGTTCATCTAGAAGTTTACAACACAACACAAGCTAACCAGCAGTTAGGAGGAGGATTGGAAGACAAGTTAGATATTATTCCCATTGGTGACGCTATAAGTGGTATATACAAGGAATATCGACTTCATATTGAAAATGAACAACCAATCCTACTGAACAAATTATTCCGACGTGCAAAAGAAAATCTAACAACCTTAATGAAATCAAGGCTTGATCTTACACCAAATTATAAAGTACAATTTAATGGTAAAATGCATTTTGTAAAGGAAAACGTTGACGGAACGTTTACACAATAGTATCCACTGTTCAGATCATTTTTATTTGGTGTAAACAATGTAAACGAAATTGGATTTGTGTTAAAAAAAATGTATTTTCAAGAAACAATTGAAAACTATACAAACATTGGGTCAAGTTGGGTGTTCAAGTCAATTGTATCGCTCAACATTATATTTGCGGAATACAATTTTTCTGGTGGTTGTGACGACTTTGTATTACTAGACGTGTTAAAGAGGAAAATGAAGTGTTTAGTTTGTCCGCCTGGTGATGACAATTTATGTTTCAAAAGAGCAGTATACCTTCATCCAGACCTTCGTCCTGTATTTTCTGCTACCACCGCAAGCGGTATCCGTCGTATGTTACAAAGAAAGACTTATTATGATTCATTATTTAACAATGGTATAATAAATTGGGAAAGTATTACTTTTCCATTTACATTGAATCAAGTGAAACGGTTCGAAAAACAGAATCCTACCATTGGTTTAACTATAATATGCTACGATGAAAATAGGAACTTTGACAAACAAAATTGGGAAGAAGAGGGACACAAATCTGTGGATGACGTTATCCAGCAAGTCGCTGGCAGTGAAATAAGCAGTGATGAAGATGCAATGGAAACCAATGTGATACACAATAAACATACCCGCGCAAAAAAATTAGTAAAATCAAAAATTTACATGCACTACTGTACCGCACCCAAAATCGTTTGCGAGCTCACATTTGTCGATTTTGTCTCCAAGCATTTACAGAGTACACAATCTAGGAACATACACGGTATTGTGCTGAATTGTGATTACAAAAGACAAACTTTCCAAGACATCAATGGCTGAAATTTGTGCATTTTCAACGTACCATAAAGATTCCCAACATTGTGTTTGCCGATTTTGAAAGTATATTGGAGGAAATAGATTGTCTAAACGTGACGGAAACTAAGAGACTTAACCAACACAAGGTTGGTGCTTATTCATGGATTTGTGTAGATCATAATCACCAAATTGTTGAGCATGTGGTTTATCATGTAATTGAGATTAATGAAAACGTTGCTCAGAAAATGCTCAAGGAACTTATTGATTTATCACAAAGATTATCTGTGGAAGTATCAGCTGCTGAAGAGAAAGCTAAAACATTAATGATTATGACTCAGAACAACAAGCTCAACTGAAAGATCATAGCTTTCGACGGAGTCAACGTTGTTTCTTTTGTCACAAGGGATTTGGACCAAACGACATTGTGCATCGTCACCATTGTCACAGAACGTTTAAATTTGAAGGTATGTATGACTCATGTTTTTTTTTATATTCATCTAACTCTAAATTTGCTATAGGTTTGGCACATAGTTATTGTAACATGAAGGCTTTTCAAAAGGAAAATGAACTTGTTGTCATATTTCATAATTTCAAAAGATATGATAGCAAATTGATCTTGGAGGCAGTGAATAAGGATTTAATTCAAAATGTAAAAGTAATTGCATCGTCATCTGAAAAATTTGCATGTGTGATTGTGAAAGCACAAGGACGAATTATAAGATTTATCGACTCGTATGCATTTTTCAATACAAGTTTGGAAGCTCTTGGAAATACTTTGGACCAAGCAGACTTTAAACCTACCAAAACTGTATTCAGTCATCTCAGTGATGACGAGTTGAAACTTTTACATGGAAAAGGAATTTATCCCTACAACTATATGGACTCTGTGGAAAGATATTATGAAAGATGTTTACCATCCAAAGAATGTTTTAAGAACGCTTTAACAGGCGATGACATCACTCCAGAGCAATATTCACATGCACAAAACGTATGGAATACGTTGAAAATTGAGACAATGGGACAATATACCAACGCATATTGTCTACTGGATACAGCTATACTTGGAGACTGTTTTTTACGTTTAAGAGACGTCATGTATGAAAGTTATGGTCTAGATATATGCCATTATTTTTCACTACCAATGTTAGTATATGACGCAGCATTGAAACTTACTGGAGTATGTCTGGAGCATATCAAAAATCCTACCATGTATATCATACTAGAACTTAGCGTGAGGGGTGGTTTAGTTACTGTTGGTGATATCAGAACTTGTAAAGCCAACAATCCACTCATGTCAGATTTTGATCCATCAAAACCAATCATCTGGATAATAATACTTGACGCTAATAATTTATATGGAGCAGCATTAACTGATTTCTTTAATAATTTTGATATTTTGAATTGTTGGTTTCTTGTTATACTTTAGAGCTCTATTTTTGTCGGTGATTAGACAAATGTTGACACGCATACGCTTATTCTCCACAAATTTACCAAAACAAGCATTTGTTGCCAATTTCCAAAATGCTACTTCAATTTTACTCTTGGATTCTTGTCGTTTTCTTGTATTGAAATCAATAAAAGGTTTCAACCATGGAGACTGTGTAAATCTAATTGCACGATGGACTTTGGTCACACGACATCCCAATTTGATCCAGCATTTCAATGCTCGATGGTGACAAATATAATTTTTCCGTTCATAAAAATCTGCCATTAATCGCTCCGTTTTGAACGTAGCGTTAGATGTTCCTACATCATCTCCAAAATCTACCATGTGTGGTGACAATTTTTCAGTTTTAACAACTCGCTTATATGGCATTGGGTATAAGCATTCAATTTTTCATGTAATTCTGGAGGTATAATTGCATCCACTTCAACAAAATAGCCAATACTTCCACAATCAGGAACATTTTGAAAAAAAGTTGTTGGGTCTATATTCATATTTTCCAAAACTTTTGGCCCAACCCACTCATAATTTTTCTCTGGCAAGAAATCAATTAATGCTGCTCCATATAAATTATTAGCGTCAAGTATTATTATCCAGATGATTGGTTTTGATGGATCAAAATCTGACATGAGTGGATTGTTGGCTTTACAAGTTCTGATATCACCAACAGTAACTAAACCACCCCTCACGCTAAGTTCTAGTATGATATACATGGTAGGATTTTTGATATGCTCCAGACATACTCCAGTAAGTTTCAATGCTGCGTCATATACTAACATTGGTAGTGAAAAATAATGGCATATATCTAGACCATAACTTTCATACATGACGTCTCTTAAACGTAAAAAACAGTCTCCAAGTATAGCTGTATCCAATAGACAATATGCGTTGGTATATTGTCCCATTGTCTCAATTTTCAACGTATTCCATACGTTTTGTGCATGTGAATATTGCTCTGGAGTGATGTCATCGCCTGTTAAAGCGTTCTTAAAACATTCTTTGGATGGTAAACATCTTTCATAATATCTTTCCACAGAGTCCATATAGTTGTAGGGATAAATTCCTTTTCCATGTAAAAGTTTCAACTCGTCATCACTGAGATGACTGAATACAGTTTTGGTAGGTTTAAAGTCTGCTTGGTCCAAAGTATTTCCAAGAGCTTCCAAGCTTGTATTGAAAAATGCATACGAGTCGATAAATCTTATAATTTGTCCTTATGCTTTCACAATCACACATGCAAATTTTTCAGATGACGATGCAATTACTTTTACATTTTGAATTAAATCCTTATTCACTGCCTCCAAGATCAATTTGCTATCATATCCTTTGAAATTATGAAATATGACAACAAGTTCATTTTCCTTTTGAATAGCCTTCATGTTACAATAACTATGTGCCAAACCTATAGCAAATTTAGAGTTAGATGAATATAAAAAAAAACATGAGTCATACATACCTTCAAATTTAAACGTGCTGTGACAATGGTGACGATGCACAATGTCGTTTGGTCCAAATCCCTTGTGACAAAAGAAACAACGTTGACTCCNCAATGGTGACGATGCACAATGTCGTTTGGTCCAAATCCCTTGTGACAAAAGAAACAACGTTGACTCCGTCGAAAGCTATGATCTTTCAGTTGAGCTTGTTGTTCTGGAGTCATAATCATTAATGTTTTAGCTTTCTCTTCAGCAGCTGATACTTCCACAGATAATCTTTGTGATAAATCAATAAGTTCCTTGAGCATTTTCTGAGCAACGTTTTCATTAATCTCAATTACATGATAAACCACATGCTCAACAATTTGGTGATTATGATCTACACAAATCCATNCGTTTTCATTAATCTCAATTACATGATAAACCACATGCTCAACAATTTGGTGATTATGATCTACACAAATCCATGAATAAGCACCAACCTTGTGTTGGTTAAGTCTCTTAGTTTCCGTCANTTGGTGATTATGATCTACACAAATCCATGAATAAGCACCAACCTTGTGTTGGTTAAGTCTCTTAGTTTCCGTCACGTTTAGACAATCTATTTCCTCCAATATACTTTCAAAATCGGCAAACACAATGTTGGGAATCTTTATGGTACGTTGAAAATGCACAAATTTCAGCCATTGATGTCTTGGAAAGTTTGTCTTTTGTAATCACAATTCAGCACAATACCGTGTATGTTCCTAGATTGTGTACTCTGTAAATGCTTGGAGACAAAATCGACAAATGTGAGCTCGCAAACGATTTTGGGTGCGGTACAGTAGTGNCTTTTGTAATCACAATTCAGCACAATACCGTGTATGTTCCTAGATTGTGTACTCTGTAAATGCTTGGAGACAAAATCGACAAATGTGAGCTCGCAAACGATTTTGGGTGCGGTACAGTAGTGTATGTAAATTTTTGATAAACATAAAATGATTCCTCTCTTTTCCAAGGTACAACAAAAGATCTATTCTTGTCTGCCTATTTTCTTTGTTTGTATGTAATGTGTAGCACTTTGACCGGACTTGTTTTACTAATTTTTTTGCACGGGTATGTTTATTGTGTATCACATTAGTTTCCATTGCATCTTCATCACTGCTTATTTCACTGCCAGCGACTTGCTGGATAACGTCATCCACAGATTTGTGTCCCTCTTCTTCCCAATTTTGTTTGTCAAAGTTCCTATTTTCATCGTAGCATATTATAGTTAAACCAATGGTAGGATTCTGTTTTGCGAACTGTTTCACTTGATTCAATGCAAATGGAAAAGTAATACTTTCCCAATTTATTATACCATTGTTAAATAATGAATCATAATAAGTCTTTTTTTGTAACATATGACGGATACCGCTTGCGGTGGTAGCAGAAAATACAGGACGAAGGTCTGGATAAAGGTATACTGCTCTTTTGAAACATAAATTGTCATCACCAGGCGGACAAACTAAACACTTCATTTTCCTCTTTAACACGTCTAGTAATACAAAGTCGTCACAACCACCAGAAAAATTGTTGTATTCCGCAAATATAATGTTGAACGATACAATTGACTTGAACACCCAACTTGACCCAATGTTTGTATAGTTTTCAATTGTTTCTTTAAAATACAGTAACAATTTTTTTAACACAAATCCAATTTCGTTTACATTGTTTACACCAAATAAAAATGATCTGAACAGTGGATACTTTTGTGTAAACGTTCCGTCAACGTTTTCCTTTTCAAAATGCATTTTACCATTAAATTGTACTTTATAATTTGGTGTAAAATGAAGCCTTGATTTCATTAAGGTTGTTAGATTTTCTTTTGCACGTCGGAATAATTTATTCAGTAGGATTGGTTGTTCATTTTCAATATGAAGTCGATATTCCTTGTATATACCACTTATAGCGTCACCAATGGGAATAATATCTAACTTGTCTTCCAATCCTCCTCCTAACTGCTGGTTAGCTTGTGTTGTGTTGTAAACTTCTAGATGAACGTCACTTATATGTTGTTGTAGTTTCACAACTGTTGTGAATGTTTTCTCACATTTTTTGCAAAATCTTTTGCGAATGTCTTGAATTGTTATTTCATCTTCACTTTCATAGTCAGTCGTACTATCACCTGTGTGTAATATGTTATCAATTCTAGATTTTTTTGATGGTCCAGGAGTTTCAGTCACTTCCCACGGACGATATTTTGATGGTCCAGGAGTTTGAGTCACTTCCCACGGACGATAAATAAATCTTATGCTGCATTTGCAGCTAGTTTCAAGACAATGTTCGCAGTGCCCCATTGTATATCGTTTTAAAGAATAAATCTTTTCTAATCTGCGCTTACGATTTTATACCTCCACTTATCTTTATCTATCTTGGACGTCTACTTTAACATCCCATCCTAGTGCGATATAGCATTTCTGAATCACTATATCTTATATCAAGTTGTAAAAATCCGTCTCGTGTTGCTTGTACTCGCCTTCTCGAATCTCTCCGCTGCTTTACTGTTTTAAGCTCTAGTACTTGATCAAGTTGTAATACCAATTCTGCTCTCCGCTCCTCATATTTTTCCATCCTTTTATTCTTATACGATTCTATTGTTACTAATGTAATGTTTTGTTTCCTTACATACTATAATATAAAATAGTTTAATCTGGCGGTTTCGTTTGTCATGTGTTTACATACTATAATATAAGATAGCGTTATCTGGCGGTTTTGTTTGTAGTCGTGTCTTTACTCTGTACTTTCATTTCGACGGTCGCAATCCCACACATCCCCCCACTACTAATACTCAATCCCTAATTCTAATCCGCCAATTCAATAAATTGAATACCTAATTAGTAATTAATTACCAATCCCAACAGAAAATAATCAACCAGCTCTATGCTATCTGGAGATAAAAAATTGTGTTATTATAAGTCTCTTATGGAAGGCTAAACTTGATATCAAAGTTGAAATTATTGATTATTTCTTTATCTTATCAACGAAAAACAGATACTGTTTATACACACAAAGTATAAAAAGCTACAATGTGTTGTAAATACAGATAACTGGAAGTTTTAAATGTAACCAGTTCAACAAACGACGATAACTGAAATTATGCAGTTCTTTGTTAAGTACACCAGGTGACTAGTATTAGTCTCGCGCGTGGATCGCGACAGATAGACGAACAGACGGACACATCAATTACATAAATCCCTCAGTTTCGCTTTTTGCGGTTAATAATAGAGGAATTTAAATATTAGATTTAGGTCTGGACCGACCTAATTTTTCTCGACTTTTCCACTCTTGGTTTGAGTCTGAGTTTGTTGTAACTTAATATGCTAAAATATTAAGTCCAGACCAACATTTGGCTTGACTGGTTGGATGCTTAGATTAACCACCAGTAAAATTTAAGAAAACTAGTTACGATTTTAATACGTTAGATGACCACTGTTTCCTAAACTTCCGGTTTCATCAAAATGATATGCTAAAATTATGAGAATGTTTAAATATAAATTAGCATCCACAGAAAATAGATTAACTGACTGTTCCTACCGAAATAGCCAGATCGTACTTTCGATTTTTTTCGAAATTCAACCTTTTTTAGACCCAATACTTAATTAATTATTAAAAACATTACGTAATTTACAATTAAAACTAAAACAAATGAAACTAAAACTTAAATATTGCTTATAAACTAAAGAAAAAAAAAACTCTTGGTTTGGACTTAATCTCAGACCTAAAGTGAGAGGGAATTAGGTCTGGAATTAAGTTTTTGAAAGACGGACTAAGGTCTTGAGGAAGGAGAAAGTCCTTCCACGTCAGATATTTTTGGCGCGAATCTCATAATTAAGTCTGGTACAGACCTAAACTTAATATTTAAATTCCTCTAATGTCTTATTACGTTAAAGTGCACTCTGCTACTATTTCCAAGAGACAGATCCAAATGAATTGCTTTCCAAATATAGACAATAGAACTTTGAGTAAGTTTGGTCGTTTTTGTTTCTCCTTTTCAAGCTGAATCTGATGATTCCATTTCCTTAGAATAGCATTCAAAATTTGGCTAGGTTTTCACATTTTTGGTGAAATTTTTACAAAATTAATACTTACTCTTCCAGCTCATTTCCCAAATCTTCGGTGACATCAACTTTACGAACAGGATATATATCTTCTAGTGTTAAGTTTTTACTGGCACCTAGTTTCAGGAATGGAAACATCCAAACGAGGAATATTTTTGAAACTACGTTGGCAGATTCGTAAGGATGTGTGAAATTTCTGATCACAGGATCACTGGATTTACTGAAAATCTTCGAGTCATTGTCTTTGGATGATGTCATTGTAACACTGATTAGTTGACTCCTCTACACGCACTAGATGCTATTCTCGTTTTACAACCTTCTCCTGTCTTAAAAAGTTCCAGTGTATTAGTTGGCGTAAATAAGATTCACGCGTTGTTTGCACTTTGGTTACGAGCTGAGATATAAATGAATATATCTGGAGAATCGGTCAAAATGATAGGCTAACCTACTGGCGAAACGGATGAAAGCAAGAAAGTGTAAAATGGTAAAAATTTTAGTAAGATATACAATCCAGAAGGTTTGGAATAGCAAACAATAGATATTGCTTGATCCTGATTAAGTAGTGGCAACAATTGACGACCGCTGGAGGTCAAATTAAACTAATTGAAGTTATAGCAAGTGTATATTTAAAATGAACATTGAATTATTGTTCAAATGACATATTATAAACCAATGCCAACAACGTATAGTTAGTCACCTTGTATATGTTCCTTGTAATGCACTATTCCTAATTTAAGCAAAATCTTTTTGAATAATAAATTACTGCATGAGAAAACTTGTAGTTATGCAAATGAAAATTATAACCAAAACGCCTAATTTCTAATGTTATCTTAGCGTACTTCTTTCTTTTAATTAGGTAATTATGCAAACGTGCTGAACATAATTTGGCTTAGGAGTTAAGTTTTACGTCATGTGACAAAAGTAGAAGTTATTGGGTGCGCAAGGGATGATTGTGAATATAGCGCTAGTTATAGGAAATAAAAAATATTTCTAAATTGACAACTGGGGAAATTGTTAACTTCACTCAACTTATTGTCACGCGATTTCTCTGAATACTATTATGACACTGCCACTAAAGTAGCGCTAATAGTGATTAACAATCATTAATCAAGTATAATACTCAGACATTGAGAAGAAAATATTTTTACACAATGGATCATGATTTTAAGTGTTATATTTTAATTTACAGCTGTTAAATCTTCCTTTGCTGTTCTTGCGACGTGACTTTTATTCAAATTCACGTGATAGTGACTCAAATTAGATTTTAATTTTTAGGCTGTAATTAACATGAACATTAGTATACAATGGTGTGGTTATTAGAATCAATAATTATACTAACTACTTACATCCATTGTAATTAATCTGTGTCTTACTTTCCCCGAACCAACGGCTCCACTGATAGCCACTACACAATCTCCAGATATATTCAATGATAATTTATTGAGTCATTTGATAACTTGTCCTTCACCCAACTAGACAATCAAATAAATAAAATACTGACAAGCAGTATGAATTAAATTTGGCTTATGTAGTATCACACCTGGCACAAACATTTTACGTTTCAATTGTTGATTTATAATTTATGGCTCTAGATTTCAGTTCCAGCAGAACCGTGATTTAGGTTTATGGACTATCTTGCTATTTAGCAAAATTAATTCAAAATCATTACTTGCTCATCTATCTCATTTCCCAAATCTTCAGTAATATAAACCTTACGCATATAAGTCTTGCAGTGTCAAGTTTTTACTAGTACTAAGTTGGAAAAATGGAAAAATCCAAATCAGCAATATTTTTAAAATTTGTTTGCAGATGCGTTGGAATGTTTGGATTTGTTAGAATTTTTAAATTGAACATAGATTCCCCTCCGAGAGACGCTTCTATGTCGTCGTTTTGAATCCCAATGATAGTGAATTAGCACGGCAAATTGATTTTATTTTATAAACCATAATGAAGTTCCTCACCTTCCTATAAAATAAGTTAATGAGAAGGATAAGAGTGTAAGTGAAGTTAATTTTCATTCATGTCATAAAACATTCCTAGAATATTCAATAACACAAAAGTATAAAGTAAGGGACGTGTAATTATTAAAGTCATTTGAATCATACAGCTTTTGGATATTGAATGCTCACGCACTGGAATATAAATTGTTCTTCACATAAAATATAATTTTCCTAATTTGGTAATCTTCGAGTCGTTTAAACTTGACAGTCTATTAATAACAGTGTGTAAAATTCGATCTATTCATTAAAAAATTAACCTTTGTAACTAGAAATCAACTGTAGATTAAATTATCAAATGAAATCATTGGTATCTATGCTAAAGTGGCAACCGATGACTCCACATTAACACAAATGTTGGCAGCTGAGGTGTATATTGTGGTGAAACCATAAGCGCTCTTTGTTGAGATCTTGACATTGGTCAACGTTTTTTGCTTTTTGTCCTGATGAAATGAGGTCACCGATGGGTCCCCAAACAATCCCTAAACCTGAAAGCTTTTAGATTAATTTGTAAAAGAATTGCCTTTGGCGTAATATATGGTAAATATCATCTGGCTTGTTTTATCACTGAAGCCAACGACAAAGTTTATTTTTATTATGTTGCGTATACATTATCGATCTGTTTTGCTTCGATGCTCAAACTCAACAGCGACTTGATATATCAAGATTCTCTAATAGATTTCTCTAATAGATAGCTCATGAACTAGTGAAGGATAAGATAGAAAGTAAGCCATATACGTCTATTCTACCGTAGTACGCTTAAGGTTTTACTGAGACTCCAACTTTGCCTTATGCGAATTTACATGTTAAATATTAAGCCGGATTTATCAAGAACTAATTTGGAATGATCGGAATGGAATTTTTACTATACGATAGCTAATGCATCAAGCTCGTTCACCTGTGCAAGGCTCGGACGTAAACAATGGTAACCAATAGAAATTCAGAAACTTCCAATTAGATAATTCCGGTGGCCATCGTGCACCAAGAATACACAAATTAAAGTTAAGAACATATGTTAGGAAAAAAGATTAAGTATTCTGAAATTATTTTATATAATTATATATTGTATATATTATAAAGATTCCAGTTATTACCAGTTAAAATAACCTATCTCAATTCCGACACCCAATCAAATTAAACCCAGACTTGTCCAGTATTTGTATACAGTCAAAAAGCTTGTCACAAAACCTACGTCTGGTTCAAATTTCTTTCTAACTCTCACTAAGTAATAATTTTAATCATATTGGTTAGGCTCGCATCTGCGTAGCTTCATCTCACTCCGCTCAGGCTTGATAACATTTTTAGAAAATTTTTGTTGGGACGCAAAAATTACTAACGTTCGTTTTATAGTTCATGTCCTCTTTCTGTCTTCTAGCGCAAATGTAGTATAAATTAGTAATTAAACAAACAATTTTATTTTCCTCCATAACAAAAATCAAAATTGTTATCAAAATTTAATATATCACTCTGTATTTGCACTGGAGGACGCTAGGAGGACTATCAGTCTAGCGTAAACATTAAACTGCTGCCATCAAGCGAGCGAGTGACTGTGATGTAGCGGTAGTTCTTACGAGGCCAATGTGTTTAAATTTGTATTGTATTTTTTATAAATTTTGAAGCAGAACAAAGTATCAGCATTATTTTTCTATTCGGAGGAGCTGGTTCTAACTGTAATGGGAAGTAGCTAATTTGTATCGAGCTCAAAATTTAATTAATTTACGCTCACTTTTTGATGCTTAGTCTTAATTTTTTTCATGGTTCTAAATACTTTAATTTGCTGATCATAGCGCGCGGAGAAATTTTTACCAAATTAAAAATTTCCAAATTTCTACCAAATTAAAAATTTCCAAATTTCTATTGGTTACCATTTTATTTACGTCAGAATTTCTTGAAAAACGGCTTCAAAGAAGTTGTTCATTTGCACAGCTTTGGCACCTTTATTCTAGGAATTTTTATTGATTTTTTGTATCATTATAAAAATTCTAAACAAAATTTATGAGTCTGAATTAGCTGCACTCACTCCAATGGTGTGAGGCACTAATATACCCAATTTACAAAACAGAAAACAGTATACTATAAGATTATAAACCAACTTTAGACCTAAACAGAATATTAAAAAATTTTACCAAAATTCTTAATAGATTTTCTGATCAAATGGAGATGATACCTCGACTTTATAGCAATAGCAGATTTTGTTTATTTTTCTATTGTATGCTTATGAGAGAATTTCCCTATCAACATTCTGGACATCATCTCAATTTTGTCGGCTACGGTAATTTTGCACCTAAATTTATCGAGCTATGTAATCGCTAAATGTCTAAATTTGAGTCTCCAAATCTGCATCTTTTTTTACTTCTTTCTGTTATGTGAAGTTATATCATATTGGTTCACACTATGCAACAATATTGTACCTAAAGTACCAATATTGTCGCGGTATGTTATTTCTAGGTGTCACTGTTTGGTTGTGCAAACCTACAGCTCTTTCCATTTCATTCTATTATATCAAATAAACAGGGTTAACCAAACTTTAGTATCATTTGTACCAAACGTGACTACCTGGTATTGAGTTTGTGGCGGGGNNCGGGGCTGACCCGCCACTTTGAGTTTGAGACAGGGATTGCCACAAAAATTTGGTCTCTGGTGGGGTATGATCCCACGTCTTGGATATTCCGGACCCAACGCACTAACCATTTGTGCTACAAAGCCTAGTTGGACAATCCTGTTCTCAAACTCAATACAACTTCGAAACTCTCCTTCCTGGTCATTCATTGCCAGGTAAGGAGTCTACTGTCTCATTTATGAGTACAGTAGTGGGGATTAAGTCTTATGCTCAAATCCCAACAAGTTAAGTAAGCATGAAATGAAAAAATGAAAGTCAATTTTGATACATGGTAGACTAAAGTTTGGCTAACACTATTACAGATTTGCCACAGGTTCAGGTTCCAAAGTAGGTTTCAGGTGCAAGTTCAGGTAATTGACAGATTCAGGTTCAGGTTACTGGAGTACCCTAACCTGGAAAAAAAGTTGTAGGTTCAGGTTGTTGAAAAATGGACCATAAGAATTAGGTTCAGATCCAGGTCAGCTTTGTCTTCAGGAACCTGAGCCTGATAGACTATCACCGCAGATTTCAATTTAACAGGTTTTATAGAAATTACTAAACTAACTTTACGAGTAATATTACTCTTAGCTAAGTTGTCAACTTAGGACTCAAAACATTCTTCACCGGATATGTTTTATTTACGCCAGAACCTGACAATCGATTCCATCCACTAAAAGTTTTTCAGCGAATATTCACCAATTAATCATGGACATGCTGACTTATCCTAAATCTAGTTACTATCAAGCGAAATAAATGAAAAAAGTGCAAAGACAAGTTAAATTGGCATTTTCTCTAAGCTTTTTGCATACTCGTCATAAACCCCTCCCACGCAGGAATAATTTAGTTTGAAAAAAGACTTAGTTGAGGCAATGCGTGAAATGCAGATCCAATTTCATGGAGATAAATCTCTATCTCTCGTTAAAACTAAAATATGTTGAGTGAAAAGTAGTTGCGATGAAATTTCTCTTTCCGCCTCACTCAATTCATACTCAATCCTCAAACCCTCTCAACTAGTTCCAATGTTTTCAACATGTATCACTTACTTGACACTACAATTGGGACAAAATTCATTTTAAAATTTGTATTACAAATTCAGTTTTGATACTTTTACATGAAATTTTGCATGAAGGGATCATGGGCTACGGAACTTAAATTGTTTCTGTGAATGGTCTTTTGCATATGAGCCTGGTTTGTTCACTTTTCAGTCCTTCACAAAAGCATGATGACTTGGGAGTGAAGATAAAAGAAAACCTTGTATTCAGCTTAAGTGAAAACCTGCAATGAGGCAAAGCTAAAATTCCCAAGCGAACGGATTTTGAATATTACATTAGTACAGTATGTTAGGTAGCGAAGAAGAATTTTTTTTTTAACTTTTTTTTTTCGGAGGGAAACCTAAACTATTGGTAAGGAAAGGGTTGTCTCTTATGATGCATCCTATGAACCATGCAACATATCTGGGCACATTCAAAGCCTAATCTAATTCATAATTTGAGATCAGACATTTATCAAAATTAGAAATTTAATACAAAATTTCCAATTATGTTAAATATCCAATCTCACATTGTCTAATTCTGTCACTCGAGTTAGCCAAATTTTTGGGTCAAAATGCTTTTGCCAGCGTAAAATTCAAGCTTAAAAAAAATTCTTTTTTTTCGCAAATGTTTTTATATATTTTCGAAGATTTGCTTTCCTATTTAACCTGCGAAGGATTTTATTCTATCGCAACTATTTTTTATTCAATGCAATACTAACGTTTTTAGCCGCGCATTTAATTTGTTTCTTGTTTAACTAACTGAATGAGATAAATACATCCATGTTCTAAACGAACATACTCTAGTGTCAAAAAGACCCTCTGCATCCAATTCATAAGGAAAATTTCCGAGTTGAAGAAAGTTTCCACTAGTGTCAACTTCGAAAGTTTCAACTAGTCTTCACCATGACTCACAGTTTAGCTGAATTAGAGTCACCGAATCTCTAAACATTTGGAGTCCGACTTTTGGATCCAAGAGTATGACTCCTTGATTTTGGGAGGTGACTTTGAATAAAAAAAATGTGCATAATGAAATAAAAATAAATATTCGTCATGTAATACAAAACTATGTAAAACCGTGTATGACAATTCGCAATTGTTATTAGAATATATGAATATATTTAATGGTAAAAGTAGATGGGGAAAATATGAAAAATTATCCGTTATGCTCATTTTCGCATGTCGGTAAATAATCATGACTGAGTTATACCACAAAGGAGTCAGTCACCAAATGACTCCCGATTCCTAACTCTGACTCTGAGCCATGATACTCAGAGTCACTGGAAGAGTTATGCTTCAGGTGTTCGGGTTTTTGAAAACAATAGTTTTAAATTCGAAAGTTGAAAATTAAATGTAGATGAAAAATGTAACCTTGTGGGAAACCAACTCTGAATTGCACCCGAGTATGGTCACGCTGAGGGTTTTTTGATCACCACAACTGGTTGAGAAAAAGATTCGAACATTAGGGGATAGGAAGGAAAAAAAATTCTTCTTCGCTACCTGTAGGAAGTAATCTGCCAATATCTTATTGTCTTATCTTATGTTAATATCTGGTAATAATCACTTGTTTCAAACACTTTTGTCTGAAGCAACGCATCCATGTCGAGATTTGTGCAAGATCGCTTGTCTATGATCGAAACAAGATCAACAAAACTAAAAGAAGCATGCCAAAGTGTGCTTTCTTTCCCACTGACAAGGTTACTATGGGAAATTAATCTGAAAAAAAGTTACTGGAAGGTTAGCCATGAACTAATTTATTTTTCCGAATTAAATTTTTTGAATAATTAAGATCTACAAATTCCAATAAAGAAGGTTGATGAACAAGCTTAAATTTTCTCCAAAAATTTCTTACAACTGAACGGAAACGATGTTCTGTATTTTGCCTTAATGGAAATAATATTTAAAATATTTTTTCAATACATCGACCTGAAAATTATTGAGGTTATATTTCGGTAATTAGTTATGACTAAGGAATCAGTTTAGCCAATGAGTTATTTTGGATATATTCCAACCAATATTGCAATTTCTCAGACGTTTTCCACGGATATCACTTAGATTTGAATTTCTCAGGTTTTCGATTTGAAATGCTGCAAAACAGGAATGTAACACTGATAAATTATTACATTTAAATTTTAATTACAAATAAATTTTATTACCTGTTCCGCAATGGTATATAGTGTTTTTCGAGCCCCCTTACCAGCTTGATCAACTAATGCTTTTAGAACACCGTCAGGATTTTGCAGAAGGTCATATGGATGGTCATATTCCTGTTGAAGAGACCACAAGTTAAGAATTGTTTAGTAATCCAATAAATAGTAACAAACGGACGTAGATGTTTGTTGCACAAGCAAACAATGAAGACATTGCGCTGCAATTCGTCAACGGATAGCTTTGCATAAATGTTGAGGAATATGTTTTGATTCATATGTTAGCCGTATACCTTGTGTAAAGTGACATTAAATAATAAATCGAAATTCGCTCCTTTCCTATTATTTACCATAAGAACATTCATACTGCCGGAAATCATTGCATTTATTACGTCCGTCCGTGATCTCTAAACTATGAAATAAATTTGAAAACAATTTTCAATGGAGAAAATCCAAACTACAGTGCGTTCAAATAAGAAGGCGAAATTTTTGAAAAATGATTTTCCGGAAAATAAAAAATTGAGTATATGTCAAAATTTTACATACATTATGAACTGCTCAAGTTCCTGAAAATCGTTTCTACCAAAGTTTTGTTAACTCTTCTTAACTTAAAAAGTGTCCCAAGACTCTAATTTGTGGGATTTTTAAAAACGCTAGTGTCAAATTTTCGCCTTCTTATTCGAACACACTAGGGGTCTACCTTTTTAGTTTCACACTTTCACAGATGACTTTATTGCACACTTTTATGTTGAAGCGCGCATGAGTGTGAAGCCACAGCGGGTGAGACCTTATACCCTTCACACTTGAAATTATTTCAACTCTTTCTGTACTAAGTGTGCAAAAGTGTGAAGAGGAATCGGGTGAGCCCTAGGTTTGAAGTAGTAATTAAATAATCCAAATGGGAAAACAATCAAATAAGGCTAAATTTTCAAAATTTCAGTAATTTATTTAGGGTTATTTAATTGAGTGCAGGCAATACATAAACGCTATCAATGCGTTATTAATGTCATAAATAAACGCTAATAAATAATAAATGCTATCAAAAATTATCAATGTCGTTGATCAAAATCTTGAAAACAATTTAAAATCGAAAATCTGAAGTTTTTAATTGACGGAGAAATAGAAGTTGTAAGCAAGTGTGAAAAAAATTATCTGATCACTTTCACACTTTCACACTTTGTCCCGCTGTGGAGTCTCATTGGCAAATTTTGAATTTTGGGGCGTGTTTTCACACTTTTGTAAAGACTTCTGTGAAAGTGTGAAAGTGCTCAAGTATGAAATTTTTTCGGGTGAGACCTGTTTTTCTGCTCTTCTGTAATTGGTTCTTTACACTTTCTGGGGAGGAGTTTCGCACTTCTCCTTCACACTTCTGTGAAAGTGTGAAAGTGTGAAAGTGTGCAATATGAAAAGGTAGACCCCTACTGTATATTGCTGGTGCAACTATTGCTATACCAATAGTGTATTATAATTGTGAAGCGGTTTACTTGTTGATCTCCTGATTGGAATTTTGATGTGGCAAATTATTGTCCACAACTAAATTGATGTTGCACAAATCTGCTTATTTTGCTGGCCGGCGATTTCTATAGACTGGTTTTGGTTTCTTTTTCTAGTTACTCAACAGTGCTTCAGTTCACATGAATTAGATTTACTTCGCTGCAATATTAATTTAACCTGAGTCGACAAAAAAAAATTTACGCTAAAATTTTTCCTTTAATTAAGTATGCATTAACATCCCATTTTTTACTTTGCGCTTGTTGGTTTCACACCGGATGATGAGCACTGCAAGAATTAATGCTAATATGGATGGATAACAATAAGGATTAAGCGCTTGAACTTTTTCACCATTGCTGGTGATGGAAAACAAATTTTAGCTTGCCTTTAGTTCTCCACTTTCTAAAACGAGAATTCGGTCACAATCCATAACACTATGGAGTCTGTGGGCAATTGTGATGATGGTACACGAAGAAAATTTCTCCTTGATTGTAGTTTGTATGAAGCGATCAGTCCTGTGAAGGAGTAAACAAAATATAAATGTGTAACTGGAATAATTATATTATGGATATAATACTTGAGATCAACATTTGCTGTGGCTTCGTCCATAACAAGTATTTTGTTTTGTCTCAAAATGGCTCTTGCTAGACAAACAAGCTGACGCTCTCCGATACTGAAATTAGATCCTCCATCCGTAACAACAATGTCTAAGTTGTTCACAACACTTTTCAATGAGACCTGATACAAAATCTACAAGTTACAAATAGTATAAATTGCAAAAAACAAATTGTCGATTTTATTGTCACCTCTTCCAACACTTTCCAAAGATCGTCATCAAGAAATTGGTTGAAAGGGTCTAGGTTGTATCTCATCGTCCCAGAAAAAAGTTGTGGTTCTTGAGGAATAATTGAAATATTTTCTCTGAGGTCATGGAGGCCAATGTCGTTGATTCGGATATTGTCGATGTAGATGGAGCCAGTTGGCTCAGTGAGCCTGAAGAGAGCGCTAATAATTGAACTCTTCCCTGCACCCGTTCTGCCTACTATACCCTACCATACAAATCAATTGGCACTCCTCGTCTCATTGACTAATTCAAGGTTGCTATGAGAAATTTACAAAAATCTTTGGTATATCAAAGACGTCAAAATTCCTCATAGCAACATTGGACTAATTGATAGGTTTTGTCTTACAATTTTTTCTTGCCCTTTAACGGTGAAGGTCAAATTCTTAAGCACTGGCTTCTCATCGTAAATGAGAGACACGGAATCAAATATGATTTCCCCTTTAGTGATCCATGATTTTCCCAATTTTGGTTCTAAATTTTAAAACATTCATTTAGTGTATAAATCATTAATTATTATTAATATGTCCAATTAATTGTACATAACTCACCTGAGGAATGTAAGGCTGATTCCGACTTAGTATTTATATATTCGAGAATTCTCTCAAATGCTGTCATAATATTCTCCACTTCCGAAGATTGTCGTATTCCCCACTGCAAACTTATATTCAATTCCATTATACTTACCATAGCCACACCCACACCACCGGCTGTCGATGCTAAAATAGTTTGTATCATATTTAGTCAACATTATTAGTAAAAATCTCAATTTATTTGCTCTTACAGGTTGTCAGGATAATGTAGCTGAATGTTATCACTGTGAAGTATAGAATAGCTATTAATTCTATCCAGACAGCAAACCATCGTGTCGTTGACAAGTACATAAAGTTGGCTATGTTGTTATTATCTTGATAAAGTTCGAATTGTTTCGTGATAAAACCTTGAGATTTTGACGAACGGATTGTTCCAATTCCTTGAAATGATGAAGCCAGTTGATTGAACACTGGACTTCGGGCTATCATAACAGAAAAGTTAGATCTTATTCTATCATATCGATCAATTATTAGGATTAATCAAATCCTTACAGACGGCTTCTATACGTTTAACATCCCTTATAGTTTTGACATAGTATTGTCGTATAAAATATAATACGACAAAAAACACTCCAGTAGGAATTAAAACGTAGTAGTTTGATAGAGAGACGATGACCACTGTTGCAATTGTTTTCATTAAAATTTTTACAGTGTCAAAAAGCATTTCTGGGAGGTTAATATCCATTTGGTTTAAATCTCTCGTTATTCTATTTAGAATTCTGCCTAATAAATTTGTGGTAACAAAGTACAAAAAATTAATCATTTTCCTTGAATTTTTTATAGCGGAGATACGTACCAGGACTATTTGTGTCGTAAAATTTTGCCGGTGCCCTCACTAGACTCTGGAACATATTATCATGGACATTAACACCAATTCTCATGACGTAGCTGAAGTAGGCGATTATTAGAATAACTACAGCCAAAATACTTGCTCCAACAAGACCGACATATACCCATAAGTACTGGTAATTATCTCCGCCATCTGAAAGAAAACGTGGGTCAATGACCCCTCTCTTGTCTGTCGTATTCACATTGTCCATCACCTTACTTGCCTTTTGTCGAGTCTCTTCATAGTCTGTCCTGGTATATAAGTGACACTAATTAAACCTTATTAATAAGAGTAATCTGTCAAACAGAAGTTGAAGAATACATACTCACCAGATTGACAACCACCAATAAGATCCACTCAGTAATACTTGAGCCAATCCAAAAAGGCCAAATACAAAGATGGTTGCAATTGTAGATTTGCTCGATTTAAAATAACTAGCGTAAACTCCAACTGACACGCTCTCATAGCTTATCAATTCCTCTTGGTCTTCTTGTTCTTTTTCTATGTAAGTGTCCGACGCTTCTACCTCCGATAACAAGGGTTGCTAAGAATTTAATCAAAAAATGTGTCTCTTTAATGATTCAAAATTGTAGATTTAAAATTAATCCAAAAAAGAACAAAAGTTAGTACATTTTCTAACGACAGAGTAGAGGATCGTCTACGATTAAAATCTTTTGAATCTTCAACCTTTTCATCACTTTTCAAAATGTTCAGGATATCTACATTCTGCTCTTGCAGTTGAGGATATGACCCTTGTGCAAGTATTTTCCCGTCCTAATTTCAATATTTGTTTATATCAAAGTAATATAATTACCAAAACTATATTTTCTAGATACAAATAATCAAATATTTTCATTTCCTTACATTATTTAAAACAATGATGTGGTCAGCTTCAACCAAATAATGTATTTGATGTGTGACGAGAATTCTTAAATGCCCACTCAGGAAATTTTTGATACACTTTTCAAACAAGTGACGACTTACTCGTGCATCGACAGCACTCAGTGGATCATCGAGCAAGTAAATATCAGCCTTTCGGTACAAAGCTCTGGCCAAATTCACTCTTGCCTGTACAAAATAAAATTCATTGATATCAAATGTGCTAGATACCAGCAAACAAATTGGAGCTATTCTACCTTTTGGCCTCCACTGAGCGTAATACCTCGTTCCCCAACTATAGTTCCATCACCATATTCGAATTGAGAGAAATCTTGTTCCAGTGCACATGCCTCCACAACGCGTTTGTAATGAGTTTCATCGTATTCCAAACCAAAAATAATGTTTTGTCGAACAGACCCTGAGAATATCCAAGCTTCTTGTGATGCATAGGAAGTAGTACCATTTATAGTACAATTTCCAGAAAGGATTGGTAGCTCTCCGATTAAAAGGTTGATAAAAGAACTCTGGAATTAATAGTATACTAGCAACTACATACATCCATTGTAATCTGTGTCTTACTTTTCCCGAACCAACGGCTCCAACTATAGCCACTAAAGAATCTCCAGACAAATTCATACATAAGTTATTCAGTGTTAACTTGTCATTCATCCAACTGAACAACCAAATTAAAAATATTGACGAATAATAAAAATATTAAATTAAGTTTATGCGAAATCATACCTGGCAGAAACATTTTTTGTTTCAATTGATGGTTGAGAATTTGTCGTATGGTTGTGAATCACTAAACCGTTACTTAATTTTTGTTCATCGTGGGCTAAATATTTCTGTAAAGGAATAGTTATTATAATTATTAATTAACATGATTTCATGATTCATTTTTACTTCCAGCCGATTGAGAGTAACAAACATTCCCGAAATCCCGGCTACGCCTTGGGGCATGAGGAAGAGGAGTGTAGTGAATAGTGTATTAAAAATGGCCATCGCAAAGAAGACTTTGTCAGCAGATATTTTGTTCCCAGTTAACGTATATGTAAACATGGTAACGAGCATAATTGGTTGTATGGCTACCATGTTGAACCCAGTGTAGGTACCTATTAAATATGCAAGTTTCTTCAAAGATTTCACTTCTAGCCTATAAAATGTCATACCTTGAATCAAAATTAGACTTAACCCCTTTAATCTTTAAATTTAGCACAATTCCTGCTAAACTTACGCTCTTAATTTATGAATAAGATTGGAGAATGTTCCTTCCCATGCATACATTTTGATTACTCGAATACCATTTATAATTTCACTCATAAAGCAAGCACGCTCATCCACACGTTCCGCCGCTTCTGACCGAAATAAGCTTGTATATTTTCCAAGAAAATCTGAAATAATATACAGAATTTTATAGAAATCTCAAAAATATTAATGATAACTAAATTGAAACATTTAGACTCATGAAGTTCTACTTCCGATTCTAAATACCTGCTCCCGATTCAATAATCTATTCTGTAATTCCCTGAATCTGTAAAAAAGTCGCCACCTTATGGCAAGATTAGTAATGAAACATACAGGAACTTTAATATTCACATGAGTCAATGTATAGGTTTTAGTTTAGATTTCCAGCAGAAAGTGCTATGCCAATTAACTTAATTCATTGAATGATTCATATTTTAAATTTGATTTAAACAAGATCGAAGCAAATACCCGGCGTAGGGGTGATCCAACAGAATTGGATGAAAAACAAGAAGTCTGGTCCTAATTCGTTTAAGACGATGTGATGTGTCCAATAGTGGGGCATCACTTCGTTTGACCTCTAGGAGTCACTAAAGATTAGATACCTGAATACGCTGGACGAAGGCAAATAAGGATCGTTGGAAACTATTGTAAAGTAAAACACGTTTATACCAATATTTTAGTTTTTTTGTCCTAATCCGTCACCTTTCGTTGTCAGGAAATGTCATAAAACTATTATTTTAGCATAGTAATATGGGGTCACAAATGCGGTAAAGGAAATATCACTAATGGTGCAACAACATTGAGGAGTTGACTCGTCAACTCCTCATGACGTAAGAACAATAAATCATCCATTACAAAAATTCCTGATAACCTATGGTTACCAGCAAATTGATGTCCTGTCGCTGAGTTTGTTGTCATCAGTGTCCATGGAGACCGTTGGTTGTCTCTTCGCTTTAAAGCGAAGCGACAACAAACGGTCTCCATGAATCCTGGTTGTCATGAAAATTCAAAAAACTCAAATGACATTTTTTTTGTTAGAGGTTTGCACTTTGCGACTGACTTTCCATGCATTTATCAAAATTAAAATTAAAATTAAAGTTAATTGACTAAAGTCACAAAGAATTTGTTGCCAACATGAACTGCACTGCAGTGGAACAGTGCAGTGGTTGTACGGAAAGGAGATCACTCTCGACTACTTGTATCGTAATAACGTTTGATAATGGATTTGATTTTGCAATAGATTTAGTATGTTTAGGTGTACATTAATTCACTTGTTTGCTTAATAAATGACACAAGCATTGTAAGTACAATAGTCGACGGTTATAAGACCATGGTTTTATAAACAAAAATTTGGAGTCTTTTACCCATGGTTGTCTCTGTAACGGATATAAGACCCAAGTTGGACTCATCAAAAGTATAAGAGAGCATATTTGGTTGAGTTTGAACAAATTAATAAAAGTGAACCTTGCAAAATATATCGCGTATCAAAATGCATTTTTCACTTTGTTTAATTATAGCACACAGAATTTTAACGACAAAGTTTATATACGGATAAGTATTACTAAAAGTGGAGATCTCTAGGGTATTTACTTCCATTTAAACCCCAACCTAATCCATCAAATACGGAAATTGGTGCTCAAAAAGAATAAATCGGGCCTTATTATTAAATGGGAAAATCAATTATCTAGACGAAGACGGTCTTATATCCATAGGCTTTATAGCGACGTAGTCGCCCATGCTGAATTCATTGTTTCTAACAAAGATATAAAAAATATGGTCTAGTAAACAATTTCATTTTTTACTATTGGCTACTTTAAAAGTAACCTGTTTTATTATTTTGATTGGAATTAGCGGATTTTTAAAATTTAAAATGATAGAAAGTAAGATTGCCAAGTTTATTGACCTCATAGATGTTTCAGCAAGTGGAGCAATACTCTACTGCTTTCGCGCATTTTACAACTCGACTGATTGTTATTTTGGTATTATTTGTTATTTGTTTGTAAATAAAATATTTAATTCGACTTCGAATGGCTGATATATTGTTGTTGCGGTCAACTCCTCTGTTTTCACAATAACTTTCAAATAATTCCAAATTTGACTATGTTCAAGTAAATAATATTCTGTGACATTTTTTGACATCCATAGGTCACGCATGAGACCAAATGGCTAAAACATTGTATTTTGGTGCTTGGATCGGCAAGAACTTTCCAAGTATTTGCCTTGCTCCAGCCTATTCAGATGTCTGACGTTCACTGACCCCTAGAGGTCAAACGAAGCGATGTCCCACACGTCACATAAGCTTCAGCATAATCAGAAGCTTCAGATTTAATTACTTATTCAATTCTGTAGGATTTCCCTAGCTCCTAAGCTTTAAGATTTGCCATCCTTGAGAACTTTTCTTTAACTATAGCAAAGGGCAACACCAAATGGTGATAAAGAACCAATTGTAATGATAGTTAAGCTTATCCATAAATTTTTACGATGGGAAGGCAAACAGGAAGGTCCATTAGAATATTTAACAACTAGTAGAGTAGTCTACTGGAATTATGTGGTATGCTTACATTGTAATGGCATTATCATAGTGACCAATCCAACTCCAACCAAGGTAGGATATCCAATTTCTTCAAGTAAAATGTATGAAAACAAGCATAATTGTATGGGAGCAAAGAGTATAGCTGTTGTCCATATAATAGCTCCATCTAGTCGATGTACATCGGTTGCCATTAGATTCAACACATGACCTATAGATACTTGATTGGATCCAGCCGAACTTAGCTTCATGGATTTCCGATACACTAAGGACGTTAGGGAAATTCTGCAACGCATTGCTATTAAGAACTTATAGTAATATGCAACACGTAAACTGAAGGTAGCTGCTAGGGATACCAAACAAACCGAAGCTGCATATATAAATTGTTGCTGTTTCGACACATTTTCGTCACCAAATGACTGAATAAACCATCGTAGAAAAATTGGTTGAGCTACACTTTGAAATAAAATATAGTTCAGTTACAATTTTTGTATTAAATCATTTAAAATCAAATTGCCAAAATTACAGTAGTTACTGTACTTTTGCAGTGATTGAGATTTGTTCAACTATAACACTTAATAACTTACGCCAAAGTGCATTGTGACACAATTTCCAACAGAACGATCCATATGTATTCTTCTGCAAACATATTCCAAAGTGCCTTTATTAAATTTGCTCGTTTGTGCATCTTCTTTGCAAGTTGGAGCTCTAGATTCCATTTCCTACAGAATCCTGGTTTAGGTTTATGGACTTTGATTGTTATTTGGCAACATTAATTCAAATTAACTCTTACTCTTCCAGTTCATTTCCCAAATCTTCAGTGACATCAACTTTACGAATAGGATATAAATCTTGTAGCGTCAAGTTTTTACTAGCACCAAGTTTTAAAAGTGGAAAAATCCAAATAAAAAATAATTTTGAAATTATCTTTGCAGATTCGTAGGGATTTTTAGATTTGTTAGAATTTTTCAATTGAGTAGCGTCTCCTTCCATGTTCTCTCGCTGAAAGTGAATTAGCACTGCAACGATGCTCTTATTATGTATTAGATAATTAACTCACCATCCATCTATTAATAACTCGCTGCGAGAAGTGTAAATGAAATTAATTTTTAATTATGTGATGAAACATTCACAGTAAATTCAATATTACTCAAGTATGTACTAATTATGTAAGAACTATTCGATGTTGCATGAGAACTGGAATATAAATTGTTTTGCCATTAAACCCGTGTTCCCAATTTGCTAATCTGCTTCGAGTCGTTTAAACTTGAGTTTATTGATTAATAAGTGTCATATTTGATCTTATCAACAGAAATTAAACCGTGACAATTGGAAATGACTGGTAGATTAAACCATCAAAAAAAAATTATATTTCGTCATCCTCACCCTCTTGTGTCACTTGATTTAAGTAGTAGTACGTTGTCCAAAATGTAGGGGAAACCCATATTTTTAAAGTAAAACTAAAAAAGAGATATCCCACTCACTGGTATCGCCGCGTGCAGCAGCCAGCCATCATTGTTGTTTTTATGGTGCAAGGGGAAACATTCATAAGAATTGCTATTGAGGAAATCAAAATAGTACAGCGGTCATGTCAGGAAAGGAAGCTAATTCGAAAAATCTGAAGACAATAATTACTATGGCCACTCGGTAAGCTACCTTTTATATTCCATAGCGCGTAGTTGATCTTAAAAGAAAGCTAGGTCTAAAAGACAGTTTTTCAAGTCAAAATACGACTTCATACCTAATTCATACAATGAATAATACGTATAGCAAATTGGCTATTGATGAAAAGATACCGGAAACTCCGGCGACTCAAACCGGGAAGAGGGTCATTGTTACAGACAAATAAGGCTCTCGGAGCAATGCTCCAACAAGTGACTCTGTTGTCAACAGAAGTCAAAAACTCATGAAGATTTACTCCAGAACCTTAAAGAGGTGCCAGATACAGTCAAAAAATTTGACCGAAACAATAAGTTCTGTTAACTCATTTCTTTAAAATTTTGCGCGAAGTCCTCAAATTGAGCTGAATGACGATGCACACATGAACGAAAGTTCCTCATCAGACCCACTGGGCACCTTGAAGCAAGTAGCCGATTTCAACATGGAATCTGTAGAGCAAGACAAAGACGAAGTAGGTCAAATCTAAGTATCTCGGTTGAGGAGGATTACGGTGCAAAGCTTGTATTAGTGGTTGCAACTGCTTTTGAAACTATCGTAAAGCGAGAGCAAAATAAGGACTCTTTTGAGAAACTTAAGAACTCATTGAATATAAAAAAACAAAAACAGCAAACTCCTTGCGGTCATAAAGGTAAACCAGGATGTATGGTCGAACCTAAATCAATCAAACAGGACTAAAAATTTAGCTTTTTGCAACGCAGGCAACAATCTAATGTCCAAATGACTTGTCATGGCAGCTCTTATATCTGAAAAACTTACAACTCAGGCAGTTGAGACAAGATATTCTCAAACTGATTGTTGACGGGTCAGCTGCCCTTACGAACGGTATACAAGACCTTAACAATACACGCCGAAATTCCATTTGGCCTCAACTCAGACAAGATTTCCAAGGCATTTGCTCAAAGTCAATTACGGTCTCCGAGTTTCTCTTCGGAGATAATCTCATGAAAGTATAAAATAATCAAAGTCGACGGAGAGCATGGTTAAGCTAGCAGTGACTGACAGTGGCCGCTATCATTCTTACCATCGGCCTGGGTCGAATTTAAACTTTAGGGGCTCGGTTTTTTCCATGAAGTACCCAGAGGCAGAGCCAATTATCATTCACTAAGAAACTTACGGTGTGTTCGTTTTCAGAACAATGACAAATTCCAACTTCCTCAATTCAAACGACAGTAAGCCGGGCACTATTTATTTTCTTAAACCCCATGGTGGGAGTTGAAATTTCTATTTAAAATAGTGGATGAGGTACACGCAGAATAATTTTATTCTCGACGCATTGATTGGTTAGGTATAAGTTACCCTTCACTTCTGTACCTCGTGACAAAATAGGTTAGTTTATTTTGACTATCTTTATGGTGCCAAAATCTGACAACTCTTTGCGTTTAGTTTTTAATTAAAAAAAAAGCTCAATAAGTATATCGATTGCTCGCATTTTAAAATGGAGGACTATCGAACGATTAGCAATTTGCTATCAACAAATTCCTACATGGATACTATATATTTGTAAGACGCTTAATTACTCATTCCAATCCGTACCAATGACAGGATATTTCTGCGATTTCGGTGAAAAAGGTTTACTTCGGTGACCTTTATGAGTATTTGTGTCTCTTTTTCGGTCTGAATATAGCCCCTTGGTTATTCACATAAGTCTTCAGACCAATCATAACTTGCTTACGTACAAAGGGAGTAATGTGTGACATATTTAGATGACATTTACGTAATCAATAAGTTTTTTCATTATCAAGGACGCCCATTTTATGCGTAAAATTTAAAAATATTACGCGGCAGTTACAGAAAAATTATGCGATATTATGCGCGGTGATTTAAAAGCTTATACTGACCTTCTGAAACGCATCAATACCTTGAAAAAAGTTTGTGTGCGTATATATGAGCACCACGCACGTTCCTTTATCGAAAACAAGTTGAATTACTGTTGCTGCCAACATATGGACAGCCAGTTTTCTGTCTTAGGATATATCTGTTTACTTTTTTTTTGAGCTATATCTCATGGAAACAGAATTTTTCACCCCCTGTTACAACTCACGGTTATAAAGCTTCTGTTCGTCTGACAATGATGTTATTCTTGCGCGTGATTTCCTTAGTCGACGCTTTTGTGACTTGTAAACGTTTTTTTTTTGTAAGCTTTTTTTTTAATAAACTGCACAAACGACAGACAGATTTTGTTAGCAACACTAACAACAACCATAACCCAAACTTAGCCCAACCCAACTTCATAATCGTCAGTATTTTAGTTCTGCGTGTACTTCATCCCCTAATGATAACCGCTGAGTAGCCTGATGTTTGTTCTTAATGTTTTGGTAGAATATATGCTGTAGCGAGAAATGCTGTTGGCTATTGTTCTTTAATCTGTCTGCGCGCATAAATTTAACATTTTACTGAGTTTGATGTTTCGTAGTAAATTGTAACAAAACGTTACAATTTAGGGAGGCCAGGTATTTGAATCACCTCTTCAGGCCGAAAGGTAAACGTTAACATTTAGTTAGGTTTTAATTTTATTTCATGTTTATTGGTTTAGTTTTATTTTTGAAAAAAATTTTTTCGGTAAAGATGGAAATTGAGTTGGGTAGAAGTGAGACGTTAATCCAAAGTGTCTCCTAAAAATTCCGGTTTCCAATGGAAATGGCTCAAAAACAAAAAAAAATAGATATATTGTGGCGCAGCCAGAAATCCGGCACTTCCCTAGTACTCGGGAATCCTGAAATTAGGAATAGTTTGGAATAGGGTTTAGGGGTAATAAGATTTCCTCTGAGTCCATTCGTTCCTCCGTAAGGATGTGTGAACGGGCTTAGGAGAATTCGTTAGAGATAGGAAATGGGCACTCCTTTTGTGGTAAGAAGCGATACCATAAATAGGAGTAAAGTCTTCACCTCAGGAAGGGGGGGGGGTTCCCATTGAGGTTTTGTCTCTCAACGGAGTAGAGTATTAGGCGCTAAGTTTCAGCTTATCAAAAAGGTAGGGACAATAGCTTTTCTAAAGTTCTATTATTGTGATTCTGTTCTATTAGTTTCGCCATTATTATCATTTGTGAATAAATAAGATAATCCTTCAATTGACTGTGTGTATTGTGACTTGGTTGTTATTGGATCGGACCTCGGGAAAGAGAGAGAGTGAAGAACGAAATCCCTTCCCGGAAAAGCGTTGTAAGTGACATTTTATTCTAGAGAGACCGTAGACTCGGTGAGGCTCTATCCTCACTTAGGGTCAAAAGCCCCGCGTGGCACCCTCCAACTCTTGAGCGAGCATCGGATTTCTCGTCGTTTACAACACTGCCCTTGTATCCCTCCGGTTCCACCGTCTCACCGGTGTCACTGGAGAGCTCTGCAACTCTGCCAGACTTCTGTGACCCCGGGGATCCGGTGCCGGAGAACTCATCGCAATTCCCAAACCTTCCCTTCGGAGAAGACCTCACTTGTTAGGTAAGACCATCGGTCTTTAGTCCGAGTAACTAGGAAGGTTAGTTCCTGTAGGAGAAAAGTAGACACTCTAGGAAGGTAGGCTCCTGTAGGAGAAGAGTCGTCACTATAGGAAGGTTAGTCCCTGTAGGAAGGTTAGCTCCTGTAGGAGAAGAGTAGTCCCTGTAGGAAGGTAGGCTCCTGTAGAAGAAGAGTCGTCACTATAGGAAGGCGAGTTCCTGTAGGAAGAGAAGAGTGTTCCTGTTGTAGACGGAGTTCCTATNGAAGAAGAGTCGTCACTATAGGAAGGCGAGTTCCTGTAGGAAGAGAAGAGTGTTCCTGTTGTAGACGGAGTTCCTATAGAGAAGGTAATCACTACAGGGATAGTACTCTTAGAGCAGTCCAGTTCCTACAGTAAAGTAACATCATCTCCCTAAGTTAGGTATAGTCTTGGTGAGACATTACCCAAGAACCAAGAACACAAGTAACTGTCTTGTCCCGTAGGTAGAAGAGGCCCCTAACAGTTAGGCACTAGAGTACAGAACTCTAGGTTGAAGAGTATCCCGCCCTGTAGGAGCGAGAGTCTAGAGAGACCGGCCTGTAGGTAGAAGAAGAGAACCAGGCCCCGGTAACACCAGTTCCTAAAGAAACCTCTAGGAGTAGGGAACTGAAGACAATAGCAGAGTCGGGTTACTCAGCCCAGACCTAACTCAACCCAAACTCATCCACTTCACTCTAGGCTTAAATGAAACCAGTAGAGTAGAAAAGACGCTTTAGGTAGAGAAGAAGAAGTGTCTTTAGAGAAGATAACCCAATACTCTAGGAGTTCAACCTAAAGAGCCAGTCCCGTTCCCGTACTACAGGAAACCAATACTGTAGGTACTCCGTGTATCTAAGTCCCAACTACTATCATTCCCCATCTCTTTCATTCGAATCCAATGTTATCCTTTTCGTTTCCTTACATTAANTCATTCGAATCCAATGTTATCCTTTTCGTTTCCTTACATTAAATTATCCTTATCAATGCAACGGTACGCCGCGCCACAATATCCTAAGACAGAAAACTGGCTGTCCATATGGTGGTAGCAACAGTAGAGCCATGAATTTCAAAAATTTAGTATCCCCGACAAAGAAACGCACCCAGATATTGTTAGATTTAGCAAAATTTTTGAAATAAAATTGGTTAAATGTGTTCGATAAATAAAATTGTCAAATTATTGGTATTCGAAGAACAATGTGCTCTTACGATTGTACAAAATGTACTAAAAGCTGTAAAAGTGCGACGCAAAATAAATTATGCGTTTACGTTGAGATTATGCGTTATTATGCGAATTAACATTGCGTTAATCGGCTCCATGCTTCATAAATCGTGAAGATTCTAAGTAATAACCAATTAGTGTAGCGTCGCTGCGATTATGCAAATGCATAGAAACGGCGTCCTTGATCATTTTGTATTGAAAGCGTAACAAAGGTCGAGGAGATTGGATTTCCCATAAAATGGTCGAATTTCGAACTAGAGCATGAAAGGGTTACCGCGCATGCACCCACCACTGTCCTGTGACGCTCGCGTTGTCACACTCTGCACTGACGAACGCGTCTCCTCTCTCGAACCGACGGTCCGAAAGCTTATTCAGCTTTCATTATCAAGGAAGAAATTCGAAAAGCGCATTTTTCGGATAACTTTATAGCATGAAAAATATTTCATTTGATATCGTCTACACGCAATTGAAAAAATAAAATTTTTCAATGAAGATAAAAATAAAAAATAAGATAATTGTTATCAAACAACTCAAATCAGTTCTAAGTAAAGGTTCCCTGACACCAACATGTTTAAATTTTACTTGAAACTTAGAAAATTATTTGCATTACGCGCAAAATAAAACATGTTAGTTTTTGTAATATGGAACAAAGATCTTATCTACTTATCCAAATAAAATTAAATATTAGCGAAAAATTGAAATGACTTTAGAGGAGCAACCGGACGGAATACGTGATCCAATTTATCTAACATTGGACCAAATATTTCAAAACCTCGTTCGGTCGTTTGTGAAAATACGTACACACCAAAATATTCGATGTTGCTCTGCAACGAGGATTTGTCGCTTGACCCGATTATGCCACAAAATTATAATTACATTTGAACCAATCGTCATTTGCAACTTTTCATGTACGTTATACCAATATTCAATAACATTTAGTAACTTAACTTAAGATGATTCGAATTCTAAAATTTTTTTATACTAAAACTGACTTCCAAATGTCATTAATTTGCCATCCAACATCCAAATTCATTAATTTTGATGTACTACCTAAGTTTAGTTTACTACCTAAAATATGCATTGATTCTATATATTTTCTATGCCAGCACCTATCTTCAAACTGGATGACTTTAGAATTATCCCAATTAATACTATGGTTTCCTGATAAATTATCCAAAAAATGCGCTTTTCGAATTTCCTCCTTCATAATGAAAGCGGAATAAGCTTTCGAAACGTCGGTTCGAGAGAGAAGACGCAGTCGGCGACAGTGCAGAATGTGACAACGCGAGCGTCACAGGACAGTGGTGGGTGTATGCGCGTTAATACAGTTTAATTTGAATCTTTTACTCACTAAAAAAATATATCACTCCGGAGCAGTATAAACCATTACGTCAGCGTCAGTCGCTGTGGCAATCTGAAGTCTTAAAATTTGCACTGTAAGGTCTTGTTCCTCATTCTGAAATGGTTTGCTGAAATGCTAAATTGAGCTATTGTTCTCTCAGCAAAGAAACTTTCATAGTGTTCAGGCGAATTCATTGTTCCTCATGTTCTCAACCCGTAACGTTGGATGCCGTATCGACTCAGCTATGAACCAAAGAATAAAAGGTTGTATTTGGAGTTGGTTTGGATATATTCAGAGTCAACCTAATAGACTTTAGCCACAGTCCAATACTGAAATTTGACGCTCACGAGTCGACACTCGAAACCACACAAAAAGACAACTTTTACAGTGCAGTTTGGTTATAAGGTTTCTTAGGGTAAGTATATTCGCGTATATCTGCGTCCGATCATAACAACAGATATGTTACTTATCAAACAACCTAACGTAATGACTTAACTTAAAAACCTAACCCTAATACATAGGGCTGATATTACTCATATCCTTATTCTGTTAACTTCGGACTGAATGCATTCTCCACCGGAAAGTTTTTATTTTCTACAGAACCTGTGCACACTTAAGCGTACCCTAGTAAGAGATCTCATGCCCCATGTATATTGTCGCAATTTTTCAAACAGTTTTGACTTTTTGCCGGTGAATGAAAAGTTCACCAGTGGGAGAAAAGAATTATCATTTAGAGAAATGTACAAAAATTCAGCAAAGAAAGCAACGGTAACAAAAAACTTGTCCACCAGTTTTTCCAACAAAAACTACGCAACAAATGTAAGATCTGCTCGATGTATATTTGCTCTACTTCCAAAATATATTTATTGTTACTCTCACCAACCAAACAAATGAAAATTTCACCAGTGAAAAAAAAATTCTTTTTCATTTCGTGGAGTTCCTACACGCGATTTTAGGGTATTTAAACAAACAAATAAACCCATGATCAAATTATTAACTTACTTTATTCAGTGAACCTCTAACAACAGATGAACCTTGTGAAATTGAGCTCTAATTCAGTCATTAACCGATGAACTCCGAACAAAATATTTATTAGAATTGGACAACTACTTCTGAAATGACGGAGAAGAAAAGTGTGTTAGAGGTGAATGTGAATGACCTTTAGTTTTTGCCAAAAGTTAAACGTGAGTCATCAAATAGAAGCGCGAGGAACATATAATTTAAATGCTTTGGTATTTTTATTCAAAATAATTCTATTGCAATATCAATGAATGCGTATAACTTTTTTGTTCAAATCCTTCAGCAATAAGTTTAAATGTAAAAATAAAGATTATTGAAAGTAGTAGTGGTTGCCGAGCATTGTCCAGACCGCCAGATTAGATTTCCTACGTGTTACAACGGAAGTTTACTATCAAACCATGGGAACTGAAATATTTAGGATTAGTTTTGATTTAAAAATAAACAAATCTGAAAGTGGCACTTCTTTACTGAACCCTAATTATTGTTGCTGTCTCGATACATGTTCGTTACCAATTGACAGAATAAATCATCGTAAAAGAATTGGTTGAGCTACACTATGAAATAAAATATAGTAAAGTTACAAAATTTGTATTAAACCACTTGGAATTACATGGCCAAATTTTCTATTACAGTTACTCTAATTTTGCATTGATTATAATTCACTCAAGTACAACACACAGTATGTCTTACATTATAGTATATTCTGACACAATTTCAAACAGAATCATACAAATGTATTCTTTAGCAATCATAGACCTTGAGTAAATTTGCTTGTTTGGGAATTTTCTTCGCGCATTGAAGTTCTACGTTCCACTTCCTGCAGAATCGTGGTTTGTTTATTAGCTTTGATCGTTAATTGCAAAATTAATTCATATGAAACTCTTATTACTCTTCTAGCTCATTTCCCAGAGCTTCAGTGACATCAACTTTACGAACATCATATAAGTCTTGCAGTGTCATGTTTTTACTAGATAGCATCAAGTTTTAAAAATGGAAAAATTCAAATCATAAATATTTTTGAAATTATGTTTGCAGATTCGTAGGGAGATTTGTTAGAATTTTTCAATTAAGTTGCGCCACCTTCCAAAGATGTCCCCATCTTCTAATGATGTATCGCTATGAAAGTGAATTAGCACGGGCAAGAAGGTTTTATTGTGTAGACTATAATTAACTCCTCACCACCTATGCTAATAAGTTAGGGAGAGGGTTACGAGTCTGAGTGACGTTAAATCTCTATTAAGCGTGTTCCACTGTACAAGCATTTAAAATGAGCAACTGTTGTGCTATCTCCAATGTCAGTCCGTAAGGTTTGCTTTTGCTTCTACATTAGAAAACAAATCAATTAAAAATTATGATTTCTAATTCTTATACAATCTCATTTATAGTGCTGGCGAATAGCCATGATGAATGTTACTTACATATATTTTTCACTCATCAAAATATGGTCAACGCTGAATTTTCGCTGAGACAATCGTGTGTAATCAACGTGTAATGACAACTTGTAATCTACATTTTTTACCAAATGTCAGCAAAGTCGATTCTACAATTCAAGTTTTTAATTTCCTATCACATTAAGCTCAACTGAATAATTAATGTTTCCAAATTTTTGTTCCATTATTTTGCTTGAGTTGATGCTGAAAGAAGTACTGACCTAATCAACTTGTTGGGTACTCGCGAATGCTCCTACCATCTCTGATATCTCTACCATCTAGATAGCTCAAAATTTTAAAATGTTGATATAAATTAGTTACCCTATATCTAAAATAAAATTTCCTTACTGCTACGTTATTTATTTCAACCTCATGTTGTGCAAATGTTTAACAATGGAAACGGCATATTGAATTTCATTATATCACTAAAATTTAGTTAACATTGATTGATAGCGTTGTAAGTGTAGAATAAAAAATAGTGATAATCAAGTCGGAACAAAAAGGTTTGTTTCATTATAGTTTACTCTTGCGCTTGCAATTTGAAGTGCTGCAAAATAGGAGGAAATTAAAAAAGACATTTATTAAACATGTATTTTATTACAAACGACTTTATTACCTCTTCTGCAATAGCATAGAGTGTTCTGCGAGTTAACTTCCCAGTTTGATCAAGCAATGCTTTTAAAAAACCGCCAGGCTTATGCAATAGGGTATATGGGCGGTCATATTCCTGTTGAAGAAAGCATAAGTTAAGTATCGTATTTCAATCAATAAATGGATTGCCTAAATTCAATTTTTTTACAGCGATTTATACACAAGGGCGGTTTGTATGAGGTTTCCGAGGAATCTATGCGGTTAGCATGAAGGGCATTGAATGAGCAAGGGATTAGGGTAATCTCCTTAGTCACTGTTGCGCTTAAATGAATGGGAGAAAAACAATGTTGAAATACATGAAACCCACACTTTTTCGCTTCCTTCTTTCGCCATTTCTGATGAAATTTATGCAATGGCAGTAAAAACGGACTTCATAATCTGAAATTTTTTTGTGGTATCGGTAATGAAAAACTACAGGTGATATAAAATATCGGATAGGTATAAAAATATTGTATTGATTGATATTTATCAGAAATATCCGATTTTTCCTATTCCTGGTGCAGACCTTATGGTCGAATCAAACCGCTGTTTATTAACCACGAACGGCGAAGCTGGAGAGGTTTATGCGATTGTTTTGTCTGTCTGGAAGATGATGCTAGATGAGACATTTTGTGCTCGTTGCATCGGACTATGTATTTTCAATTATCTCATATTGAACCATTTGCATGAATTGATTACCGTTGTCTGTTGTTTAAGTGTTTGTAGACTATGTAGACAACCTTTGGAACTTCTTAAGCGATCGTGCAAACCGTATGCACAGTATTGGAAACTGGATAACTAATTTCTTTAGTCGATCTTGTAAATTGCTCGCGATTTCTGGTAGCTCTATGCTATTGTAGTATTTCTACCGCAAAAATTTAAACGACGAAATGAATTTTAAAAAAAAAATCCGTTCTGTTCTGGTTCTGGCAGAATTTTCTAGACCAGTACAGAACGAGCCATATTTGGAGAGACAATTTGGGAGATTTGGTTCTGCTCCTGTTTTGTTCTGATCCTACTCTTTAGTGACGAACATCCTTAATGGACGAGCTATCGATTAGTAAAGACCTCTTCAACCCAATGCTTCCAGTCGTTCTCGAGTTATGCCGGGTACTTTTAGTAGACGGATGTAGAGTCAGACAAAGCATTCGCATAATGTGTTTGCAACACATAATAAATACATTTAGTTTACAATAACTTGCCTTCAGTTCTCCATTGTCTAAAACAAGAATTCGGTCACAGTCTAAAACACTTTCTAGTCTGTGGGCAATTGTGATGATGGTGCATGACGAAAATTTCTCTCTGATGGTTAGCTGTATGAAACTGTCAGTCCTATGAACGATTGGACAAAATGTATTTAAATAATGGAAGTCCATTAATTATACTCTATGCCCATAAAGTCATCATCAACGAAGTGGCAGGTTTCCAATTCGTATAAACACAAGTGAATGAGAATATGTAGAGCGGTGACTTTGAGTTGAGGGACCAATACATGCGATATTTTGTCTCATATTTTCCATTACGTGGTGATTTTATGGACACAGAGTTAGTATTACGTATGTACTTGGGGTCAACATTCGCTGTGGCTTCGTCCATAACAAGTATCTTGTTCTGTCTCAAAATGGCTCTAGCCAGACACACAAGCTGACGCTCTCCGACACTGAAATTAGATCCGCCATCCGTAACAATAATATCCAAATTGCTCACTGCATCCTTCAATGACACCTAATAAAATCAGCAAATCACTATTTGTATGCATTCCAAATAAATTATTTACAGCGACAAAGTTTCACCTGCTCCAACACTTTCCAAAGCTCCGCATCATGGAATTGTTTGAAAGGGTCTAGGTTGTATCTCATCGTCCCTGAGAAAAGTTGTGGTTCTTGAGGAATAATTGAAATATTTTCTCTGAGGTCATGAAGGCCAATGTCGTTGGTTCGGATGTTGTCGATGTAGATAGAACCAGTTGGCTCAGTGAGCCTGAAGAGAGCGCTAATAATTGAACTCTTCCCTGCACCCGTTCTGCCTACTATACCCTACCATAGAAATTAAAATCGTACTCCTCTCCTCATTGGCTAATCGATAGGTTTAGTCTTACAATTTTCTCGTGTGCTCTAATGGTGAAGGTCAAGTTCTTAAGAACTGTTTTCTCATCGTAAATGAGAGACACGGAATCAAAATGGATTTCCCCAGAAGTAGGCCAATTCTTGTCTAATTTTGGATCTAAAAATTGTGAATTAGAATAAAAATCAATAATTCATTTACTCTAAAACCTCACGGAAATGCTGCCTCGCACATTTGCAACACCAGCGTATAAGCCATGTTTTTAGTTTGCAGAAAGGCCGCACCCGCAGATAGGCCACACTAGTTTCTGTACCAAAACATCCTAGTTTGATTGCAAACATTAAATTTACCAATTATACTGTCTGATGGTAATTGACACCGATAGTGATTGTAAAAAAAAAATTTTTTTTTATAGAAAAAATAGATCGTTGTTGGAGTAATTCAAAGTGGTTGGGTTAATGGGCCGCTCTTCAATTATTAAAGAACCCTTTCGGATAAGACCTGTTTTTGGGCCCAATTACATGCCAAACTATGGAGTTTCGCTGGGCCCAGTAATTATGCAATTATGCAACCGGAAAAAGTGAAAACTGTATAGATACAAATTATTTTCACATGAAAATGTACAAATCCAACATTTTCAGTATTTTGAATTCTTTACAGTACCGCGGACAAATTATTTAGTATACTCTAATATAAATTCAGTTGTCCTTAGCATTCGTTTAAAAAAAAAACTAATACACCAGCCTGGAGTACAAAGAAAGGGTTGAAGGATGTTGATTTGGCATATGTTAGTTAGGGACCCCATTTTTTAACGCGCTCATACTTTGCACCAAAACGAAAACAATTGGACTTAGAAATAATTGAACGTAGAAACTATCATAAACTTGTTTTTGAATTTTGCCACTTTGACTTATTTTGTGTTGCACAGTTTTTGCCGTATTCTGCTGATTACAACGCTCGCGTTATTACAGAGCTTTGTTGAGTTGATTCTAAGTATTCAGTCACATTTTTCTTGTTGCCAGAGCAACAGTCATAATGTTCTTTTTTATCAATTAATGTGACAATAATTAACAAAAATTGGAACGAAATAGGACAAAAACGGTTCTTGCTATTTTATAGTGGATGTATAGCAAATGTAGGAAAACGACGCTTTAAACATACACCAATTCGTATTGACTCCGAGATAATACCGTAATTATATGCTAATTCATTTTGATTTATTGGTTGTTTCCTCTAAAAAGAAATCAAATTAATATTGTGCACGGTTTCGCCAAAATCACGATTGACTTATCAAATGCTGACGGACGAAGAATTTCATAAATCTTGTCATCCTTACCGTCCGTGGATAAATATCGTACCCATCCAAAAATTCAAACAAAAATAATTGTGCATATTCACTACTTTCTACCAAAAATAATGGTACATGTCAAATATATACAAATACAGTAAGGTTTTCTTATAAAATTTTTGCACTATTAGTGTTCTGAATTTTATGAGCAAAACATTGCAGCGAAACTCACGAACTAATGCAATTTAAAATTATATGGTGACGGGTCGTGACGCTGAGGTAAGTGCCTCGTGACTATCCGTGCTATATGTGACTCTGAGTCACTGTCACTGTCTCGGCGTTTTAAAATACATGAATTAATATAATCATCTTTTATTCTACAGTGAGTCTGAGTCACTCATTTATAACTCATGGCCTAGGTAACATTTGCGAATTTGCGAGTCATGCTTTTGTCAATTTAAAATTTGTCTGACAAAATGGCAAAATAAGTCACTAATCTGTGAATCTATGACTCTCATTGAATGAAATTCAGACTTAGGAGTAATTTTGTGCTTAACAATTAGCACACAAAAATACCATTTGTCAAAATGACGTTGGTTGGAAGTAGGTTTATGTACGACATCTCTTCAAAGTAATACGGATGATCCTAAGGACATCTCTAGAAAACACTAATAAAAGTACCGCGCCACTAAAGCGCATGTTTCCACCATTTCCCCATGATGATAACGTCTGTTATCACTGTTGTGATAACAGCTCTGCAACAGTATGCACTGTTGCCAAGCTTTCCCCCTCTCTTCTACTTTCAAGATGTATACCAATAATGGTATCTTATGACCAATTCTTACTGTATAAAAGTCCTCTGAAAATTCTGAAATTTTCAACGTAGAAAACTGTTCCTACCCAAATTCGTTCTGGATAGGTACAGCTTAAACTTTCAATTTTTTTTTTTTTTTAATACAAACTTGATTTTATTCTCCTAATGCAAATATAAAAAAAAATTAATATTAAAAGAACAGAAGTGGATCTATTGAAAAGCAAGTTAAAGATAGAAAATTTCTTCCAAACGCTTTCCTTTTGGAAGAGTGCCCAAAATGGTAGTGGCGTTTCCTCGTTGAATAGCTAGACTTATTCGCTGAATCAGAAACGATGTAGAACGAGGTTCTCCGGAA
>NIPM01000438.1:25635-139403 GCA_002738285.1 Holacanthella duospinosa | reverse complement strand
CAATAAAGATATTGAAACTAACCATAAAACTTGTATCGAAACTGCTTGTGATTGTATTCGAGATTTTTTATTACTTTAATTAGCATTATTGTTGGTAGTAGTTGGAGAAGATGCGACTGAGGCAGAAGAAGTATTAAAATTTATCCTTCATCTCAGGATTCACAATTGAAGTAAACATATTTGTTTAATTTTCATCTTATTAAGACACATTAGTTCTGATGCTTTGCTCTAAATTGAGCCAGGCATCCTCAAACATCATGCGAATCGTATTTAGATTTTTATTAATTTTTTTTTTGCATTTCACGAATTCCACATGGATTTATACCTAACAACCTCGGATGAAAGTTACATCGAAACAATAACGAAGCATTATCCGATTCGGTTTCACTCTCTTGCACGCTGGAAAGAAAAGTGTTAAAATTGTTCAAGAGAATTGTATGAAGGTTTCAATCTGTTACCTGTGAAGGTATGAAGCTGGAGAACAGGGTGTGCAATAACCCGGGGCATTCATATTCAAATCCCCCTTCCCGGGGCAATCAGAGTCGTAAGGGTTATAGGAGTTATGGGGATATTGGTCTTGGTTGGGGCGACTTGGGACACTACTGATCAGGTTTTTGAGGTAAAACAAAATAAATTTAATACGGTAGAAAATTGACGAGAATGGATCAAAATTATATTTAATTGTTAACCCAAATTTATTATTATTTTCGACAAAGTAAATTCAGATATAACCAGCTGAATTCACTAAAATGACTAGTTTACTTTTGAATGAAGAGGGAAAAAAGAATCCCAATTCCCGGTTAATAAAGTGAAATACAAATTTGAATCTTCCCGCCCATTAATTTCAATAACCCCGAAGAACCCATATCCCCCTGGGATATTGAAATTTTAGGAGGTTTTCAATAGGGGGTTTAACCCCCAAAAACCCTGATTAACCCATTCCATCAATATCCCCCTTGCATACCCTGCTGGAGAAGTATTAAAAAATAATTTCTTCTTCTGAGCAATGATTCGAGCTGGGGAAAAGATCATAAGCGGAAGAAAAGAAACTGGCCAATACCCACTCTGCTACTATAGAAAGTGTCCAGTGTTTTGGTCTCTCAGATAGTTCGAATACAGATCTTCAAGATCTTCGAATACATTTTTGAACAATTATTGCAAAATAGTGGTTCACTTCTGGTATGCAAGCGATTAGACTTGGGACTCTCAGTGTTGACTTGTGCAGATTGTATTTTCAAATGATTAAAAAATATGGATTTCGATGTCATTCGATATGTCATTCGATTTCGATTTCGCGTAGCACTACATTGCGTTCCTATAGTTCTTCGGAAAAAAATATTCGTAAGGCAAAAGCAAGTCAATTTTCAAATTTAAATACCAAACGCAGCTGTTANAGTTCTTCGGAAAAAAATATTCGTAAGGCAAAAGCAAGTCAATTTTCAAATTTAAATACCAAACGCAGCTGTTATTCTCATAAATGTCCTGTGTCATCTTGCAGTAATTGTCCTAAACAACAACTTTGCTCAATGTCAGTACCTCTGTGAAAATTGAATCTTTACCTCTTGAGGTGGTATTCTGCACACATATAGAATATGACCTGAGCATTGTATCGATTGTACTTATCCACTTAAGAATTGATCTTTGACCTCTACAGGTCACCATAGTTAACATTGGGTCAAGAAGCTCGCTTGTTCGGTTGACTGGAATTCTGCATACTTGTAGTTTATGGCTTCCCGAGTAATGATTAAATGGGATTCAACCTCACCTAAATTGATCTGTGAGCGACACAGGTNGTAGTTTATGGCTTCCCGAGTAATGATTAAATGGGATTCAACCTCACCTAAATTGATCTGTGAGCGACACAGGTGACTATTGTCAACAATGAGTGTCTTTCTAAACCCTATGTTACCTCTAGAAGTCACAGATCAAATTATAAGAGGTGGATACTTCTTGAAACATTTTAAGTATGCCATAATATACAAGTATGCTGAATTATAACTCAATGCAACAGCAGCATCTCTTTATCGCATATAAGTATAAGGGAGGTTATATCCATTTAAACATTGCTCACAAGTTTTATATTCTATAGGTATGCTAAATTTGAACACAATAGAATACAAGTCCTATTCTTGACCCATTGTTAACTTCCATAAGCTCTAGATTTTAATGATCAATTTTTATATGGATAAGTCCAATTTAAACAATTAGAGTAGGGTACTACTAATTGAGTTTTTGTAGCGACTACTATACAACGGATTCTTTACTAAATCTTGCGCTACGAACTAAGGTACTTGCATGTTCGAGTGTTGTGAATCGTCCAATTAAAGGAATTTCATGATGATTAAATGAACGTTTTAAAAGATTTTCAGGTTTGGGAAAGAAGTGTGTGTAGAAAACTTTGTACAGATTTTTAGAAGAAATTTATGTTTTAACTTCGTTTTTCATAAAATTCTTCAAATTTCCTTGAAACCAACAATTTTAGAAGATTCCCAGAAATAATGACTATCTGACTATTTCTCACATTGAAAATTTTTAATCTTTAGGAATTTAAATTCTTTCGAAAGATTTTGGTTACAGCAAGACTTCTAATTAGCAACATCATTTAGAAAGATTTTAGCCAGTTTTTATCACAAATGGTTTGTGGTTCCTAGATCTTTTTAAAATTTTGTAAAGCTTTAGCAATCTTTTTTCTGTTTCAAAATAATTCCTTGCCATTTTGATTAGAATTTAAGAAAGAACTTCAGCCTTTTTTATTAGTAAAATTTGAGTAGTTCAAAAATTGCCTTCCGAATTTTTCAAACTTATTTAGTAAGACAATGTTGGTAAGCCCAAAAGGCATGCTGAGTTAACAGTATCCCTGTACAAGTAGAACTAAGAATACCGAGTTAAAATGGTCGGGCTGAATTGGCTTTGTGTATAACTCAATCGTAAAATGAAAATTCCGCTTATTGTATACGATATATGGCCATTTCAAACGACAAAAATATATATTTTTTTTTTGCTTCATTACAAACCATGAGTAAATTATTAGTAATAAACTACTTTAGGTTGGGTAGTAAGGTTGGGTCTGCTAATTAGTTGTAAAGATTACAGTACTGCAATCTGTTGCTTATAAACCTTCAGGATAGTTTTTTGATTCTTGATGTTTCTTAAGTTTATACTGCTCCATGAATTACCGAGCTCGCACACACGAATTACACAATTGCCGTGACAGACTCGGTCTTATTTGTGTGAACACTGTTTGGTGAAATAGTTGGAAGATGAGTAAAATCCTTCGGAAATGTTGTACATATCTATCGATCGATGTAGAATATGAAAATTTCTAGTTCATTGTATGCATGTTAGCGTTTCGGATCAGGATGAAAAAAGAAACGGTAGTTTAGTTTAGTTTCGTTTCCTGGTTCTAAGGAAACGATAAGTTATGGCATCGTATCGTTTTGCATGAGGGTAAGTCATGATCCGGAAACGATCCAGAAACGGTAACAAATTTTTACATATTTTACTAAAATATAAAATTATGAATCTCCTTCACTTTATGACGATAAGACGTAGTAGTAGTATACAATATCAATGCAAATAACTTGAAATGTTTGTACTTGGTTTCACTTTAGTCAAATTTTTACTCTTAACTGAAATACTTAATTGACTTAAAAGAGGTTTTGATTTTACGTGATAAATACCCGTCTAGCTCTGTCTCTATTCAGTTTTATGCATATTTTGAAGTATAGTCTGATACAAGTTTCTGATAATTTGATATAAGCCATTGTTAATTTTTTATTATACGTTTTCGTTCATGATGTAAAACAATGCATGGATGCAAGTCAGAATCCTCTAAATCTTATTTAGAGGATTTCTCTCCAAATAAATTATTCTTAGTAATCTGACAAGTAAGAATTACTAGACACAGGGAAGTCGGAATTTATCTTTGGGCCTATTTAGAAGTAAAGCTGTTAATTGTAGACTCAAACATTTCTAACTAGCATAGATGTTTAGAAACAATTCCATATTCGAACTGGTTTAGAATTTGTAACTGAATAATTTGGATTTTTTCACAGTAAAAGTAACTTTTTTTGTATGTAAATAAATACCGAATTTCTATATACAGTAAAGTTCGGTTATAGCGAGTCCGTAGGGACCGGCAGAATTGTTCAGTATAGCCGGAATTCATTATATCCGTATAGTGAACGGACCCTACAGTTCAATAATTGTTCATTGTATCCAAATATTTTACTACAAATTCAATTACATCGATGTAGAGAAGTACTGGATGATAAAAATGTAGGAAGAGATGACTAATAAGTGTTAAATTGGAAATGGTGGATCACAACTGTCCACAAAGAAAAAGGCTTTTCGGTTTGATTCCTGTAAGTTTATTTTCTACTGAATACGGAAATTTGAAAGAAAATTAAAGAATTCATCCAAGCTTTGTTATTTGCCTTAATAACAATAAAGCATCAGTTTAGAAATATTGCTACGCTAATTGGGTTCTACTTTTCGGATATAGTCTCTTTTGGGTACAATAACAAAGTGACACGTTCCATGAATTTCTCCCCACCAGATCGAGTTCTTCTAAGCACCAACGAAAATGTTTAGTGGCTGGATTTGACTTTTAACTTGCAGTGTGTTATCTAAAACTCACTTTGAGGTTTCATCATAGTCGTGTGCATAGATGGGAACAGAAGAATAAGGAAGAATTCATTGCAAAATTCAGACATATTTCATGCGTGTTCACTATAACCGGACAAAATGACTCTTTGGACCGGTAGGTTTGGTTCACTAAGGCCGGAAGTTCAGTATAGCCGATTTCATTATAGCCGGACTACTTAACACATAATCTCCCATTTGCTTGGCAGGGACCGGACAGTGTGGTTTGCTATAGCCGGAGTTCTATTATACCCGGAGTCACTATAGCCGAACTTTACTGTATATATAAATGTTCTACACAGATTCTGTACTTTATCTTCCAATTGACTTATCTTAACTTAGATTTTTAATATTTAGTTTCCCATTGCCTTTTGGGTCGTAATTCCGGCAGGTTGCCACCAATATGTCAGACAGATGACTTTAGTAGAATCCCATGGTGTCAGTTTTATTTCTATTCACATTCATTTCATTTTTTAGGTGGATTTGAGTTGGAACATGAACTTTTTATGTTTTGTGCGAGATTGATTATTTATTATTCTATAGTCATTTCTACCTCTTTTGCCCGGGGGATATAGGAAAGTATATTTCACACGGGAAATTAGTAACACTGATTTCTGAAACAGAAAAATAGAGTAAATGGTTGTTTCCATAATAATTATTTTTGTCTGTAAAATAGTCAATTAACAGAATCATGCAGGTGCACAAACATCCAGGTACAAGACGAGCACTCTACACCTTAAATCTGATAGCATTATTGGTAAGTTAATTACTTGCAATTAATCAAGTATTTCAATGGGTCGATATATATCTTAGCTATCATGAAGTGAATATTATTATGTATTATATGACAAACTACAGCTGAACTGAAACAAATTTTGAATATTTTATATTTCTATAGGATTTGTTCGCCGTTAGTCTTATTCTGCCACTTATTAATCGTGAGATCAAGAGTATGGGTGCATCTCCATTTATTATGGGGTTAGTGAGTTCTATCTATGGTGCCATTCAACTATTATCAAGTCCAATTTTTGTGCGTAATTACTTTGTAAATATTTCATAGTTACACTATTTTATACCATATTCTATTGGGGTACGGCTCAGGGTTACGGTTCTGATGTATTCGGTCGAAAACCAACGTTGTTAATATCATTGCTGGCAGCTGCTGTTGGCTATGTCATTTTAGGAACTGCGCATAGTTTGATGATGGTCTTAGTCGCCAGAAGTATCTCAGGTAATCTATGCTTACTTCTGAGGAGATATATAAAATAATAATTTTGATGGTTTTATAATACAGGTTGCTTCAAACATACACAGACACTTGCGAAAGTCATTCTAACAGATTTGGCTCCAGCTGAAAGGTCCTATGTTTTAGGAAACTTTAATGCATTTGGGTCAATGGGATTTATAATTGGGTAACTCACTTATTAACCGCGAGGAGTCAACGTAGATAATTGGCTATAAGTACGGATGTGCTGGATACACTATCCGGTGCTTTTTCAGATATCTAGAAGGATGGTATGCAGAAAAGCATACCTCATTTTTTCGCTCGGATATTCGGTTCAATTATATTAAATGAAAAGAAATTTAGCGGGGCTTTTCTACATCCTAAGGTGCATGCGCAGAACCTAGAGTATGAAATTCCCCAAATGCAATGTTAAGGAGTTGACCATGGTTAGACTTGTGTTAATGATCATGATATTTGCTGTATCATTCAAGCGAAAACATCTAATCGTCGCAATTTTATTAGATATTAAAAAATTTCTAGAACATTAACATTTCGACATGACCGATCATCCGAGCCTAACTGTGTAGCTTTTTGGCCACACTCTGAAACATATAGCCTAACTACGGGGCTTTTTGACCCAGTGAGACTTCGACCGTCGCAGTAGCAATGCTACTCCGAAATAAACTAATAAGTCATACACTTTTTTTTTATCCTTGAATTTCTAAATTCTCCGGTCGGTCGGTTGTTCTAAAAATCCCAACCCGCACGCATTGTCACTCAACTTTCGTCTTCCATGGGCTCGTCCATGTATAATGCCACAAAAATCCTTACTTTCAGGACTAGCTCTAGTGCATAGGGGTAAACCCCAATTCGCACCATTACACGGGGACCCTCCCAGAAAAAATTGGGAAAGGAGGACCCTCCGTGCATTGCACGGGGACCCTCCCAGAAAAAATTGGGAAAGGAGGACCCTCCGCGCGCCTTTATTTCATAACCCTCTGAGGTATCGAAAAAAATGCCACCCTCCCACGAGATTAAAAATAGACTCCCACGGTGGACATTTGGGGTTTACCCCTATGCTCTAGTGTCCTCCATGACTCTGACTCCGGAGTCATGACTGACTTTAACTCTCTTGACTCTGACTCTCAGGGTTTTTGGGAGCCGGGAGTCATTTGATGACTCTGAATTCCAGGGTTTTTGAGAGTCTTACACTTTTAAACCATGCGCAAATGAGCATATCAGACATATGTTTCTTATTTTTCTCATCTACTTTCATCACTAAGTGCAAGGTTCCTTCACAAGAAACTTTGTTGTCAAAGAGCCTTGACTAAACGTATAAAAAATTTTAATTTCCGATTGTACTATAGATTCTCAATTTTTGTATTACGTGACTACGGACTTCTAAAATTCAAGGAGTCAGAGTCATGACTCTGAGAATAGACTCCCAACATTTAGAGTCACAGTCATGACTCCGAAAGTCGACAAAAAAAAATTCTTTCAGAAACGTTCTGTTTGAAAATGTGTACGACAAGCTTCCATCCAGATGGGGTTTCTACAGATACGTGTGTATTATACCCGTGCAATGGACGTTTGAATGCACAGTAAATGCATGTGTGCAGTTTAGGTTTGCATGTACAGTGGACGTTTATATGCGCATTGCATTTACAACATATGCTCATTATAAGAGCGATTCTGGTCTGGTTTCACTGTTCGGTTATTTTTCCAGTCATTAATAAAAGAAATTCTTATACTAATTTATCAACTATAATTTACAGCCCCACGATTGGTGGACATTTGGTGCAACTTGAAAATGGTTTTCGGACTGTATGCTGTCTTGCAGCTTTAATATTTATTACAAACACATGTAAGCCCAAAGATTAAATATTTTGGCTCTTTAATCAACCGGATTGAATATAAGCTGATTGACTTTTTTCAGGTTTAATAGCATTCATGGTGCCAGAAACTTTAGCAAAGTCTGAAGGTTATCAAAATCTTGATACTAAAACTAAGTCAAAAGAAAATAGTACAGGCAATTTCAGTAGGTCTGAAGTCGCCAGCATAACGAACTTTACTCTAGTAACTGTATTAGTCTTGAGATTTCTCTTCAGTTTTGCAACACTAGTCCCTCGAAGCAATTTATTGCTTATTATGGAAGAAAAGTATGAAGCGTCAGTAGTATCTGTTGGATATCTCAACTCCCTCCAAGCTACTGTGGCCACACTAACTGGCTTTATAGTGGGACCTGTTATAGGACAAATTTATAAAGAAGATAACAGGATGATGGTGATACACGGTAGTATAGCACAATCGGTAAAGTTTTCAAAAAATAGTAACTTGTTGACAACTGTTGTTATAATATAAAATGTTCTACTGTTAGATTTCACTTATCGGATTATTCTTTTCTCCTACATTTCAAATTGCTGGACTTGCATTGATGTTGTTGAGTGCGAGTAATCCTTTCTTACGAGTATCGATAACATCATTGTCGCTTGGTGGTTCAGATGACCATGGAGCTATATTAGGCTTAGGCCAAACAGCAACTTCATTAGCCAGAATGTTGTCGCCATTGGTGGCCGGAATTGCTCAACAGGGATTGTCAAATGACGGGCCCGCCCTACTGGGTGCAATTTCAGCGTGTCTTGGAGCACTGTGCGTAATTTTGTTCATACCAGCCCAGTCATCAATAAACGCAAAACCCAAATACTCATAGCGTAAAATTACATACTAGCGTTATGTCAATTTGTCAATGTACAGATAAACTACTGGTGTTCTTTTTACCAACGATAAAATGATATTTATGAAAATTTGATACAAAGTTATTATTCATTTGTTAACTTGGTCTACTTCACAATGGCATTAAAAAAGTACTTAGTTTATTGGAGATTGTAGGTCTTCAATTTGGTAACTTGGATTGAAATTATGTCCTCTGGTAGAAGTCGTTCTATAACTGCTGTTTATGTTGTCAGAATTTAAGCTATCTTTTGAGCTGAATATTACTCCAAGTATTCCTATGATTTTTCAATTTTTAGGTCATTTATCCAGACATGTTTCACTCCATGACTTACTGAAAATGGTAACCTTAGGTTTTTTTCCAGCTTCATTAGTTGATCCCCGGCATGCAAAAAATTACTTGGTCAGGTCTAATTTCTGTTGTAGTTCAACAAGTACTTTCTAGAAATTTTGATGCTATAAAATACTATAAACGTGATCAACAGGTCAATTTCTACTTGACAAAAAACATTCATTTACTGTTTATCTTTGGAGTTAAGGCTCAAAGCACATCTTGTGTACCAATATATGCTCTGTATTTATTCATAAAATTTTGAAGTTTAAAACTGAATATGAGTGCTACATTGCATTGGTTAGCACTATTTCAATTTTAAAGAAAATTTGAGAGAAAACTATTGTATATATGAAAGTTGTTCAGAATTTTATTCTGATCAACTTTTATACAGATTGTTTTGGTCATAAATTCAAAATTTTTTACTTAAAAAATATTTTGGAGTTGGGAAATATTCGAAATTTACTTTTATTTAAAAAATTAGTATGAATCGCATCAGAACAACTTGAAACGGATTTCTATGCGAAAAAAAAAAGGGAAAAATATTTTCTCAAAAAAAAGCTTAGAAAATTTATACCTTGCTCCCACAATGGATGCTTCAACCAAAATTCGTCTAATGGGTTCAAGTCATCTAATTTTTCAAAAAATATTATCAGAAATTTTATAAGTAATTTTAGCAGTTGTGTTCCTGCTAACTCCTGTTCCTGTTCCTTAATCTTTTCCTAGTAAGAAAATTGTTCCTTTGCTTTCCGTTACTGAGTCTACCTCAAGTCTTATTCTCAGTTCCTGTGTATAAATATCATCCTTATACAGTATGTTCCACATTAAAGTTTAATGTGATTTCTTCGCCTTTCCCTAAAAATGACAAAGGTGACTTAATGCGCGCGTTGAATCAAAAGGTGGAGTGAACTTAGCCAACATGAATCAAATCGACAACAGCTGAGAAATAAAAGGAACGGGTTGAGCAATCAGTATTTATTTGATTTAATCACTATGTAAAAATTTAATTGATTGATCCATAGTGATAAGACAAGTGACGAGGATTTGGATTAACCTCATAACTTAATAAGATCTTTAAAATAATTCACCGAAGGTTCGTTTTCATAAATTTTTGATTATGGATTTAATTTGTTCTGGACACTGAAAATTGGTTTATTCATGAAATTCCTTATATTCACAACTCAACACCGCATTTTATATATCACTGTCATTGGGTAAGAATAAGTTTACGTAAGATTACAAGTTTTTTATAAATTGGTGCTGAGTTGCATTCATTTTAATTCAGGTTACAAACTTTATTCTTACCCAAGGACAGTGATGGTCCATCACGTCAACATAACCTGCAGTGGTGAGTTCTGAATAAAAAATTACATTAATAACCTAATCTTCAGAGTCCAAAATAAATTAAATTCAGTATCAGAAACTTATAAAAATGAACCTTTTGTGAGTAATTTTTCAAGATTTTATTAAATTTTGAGGTTAACCCAACTCCTGGTCAACTGACTTATCACTATGGATGAATCAATTAAATTTTGAAATAGTGATTAAATAAAATAAATACTGAATGCCCAATCCCCTCCCTTAATTTCTAAACTATTTACGATTTGATGCATGTTGGCTAAGTTCACACCACCTTCTGTTTCAACGCGTGCATTAAGTCACCTTGGTCATTTTTGAGAAAGGCGAAGAAAGCACAGTAAACTTTAATGTGGAACATACAGGGATAACAAAATTAACCCGGACCGTAGAAAGTAGCTTTCATCAAAAAAAAATTTAGACAGCAAATAAATAGCGCGAATTTAAAAATTTGGAGGGTGTGAATTTGGCGGTTTGATTTAACCAAAGGGGGCTCAAAAAAAAACTTAGAAAAATTTCAGAACCGTGTTATGTGTCACTCCTGAGCAATGAAATGGCCTCTACAAATGTTGCTTAGAATAGTTCTGTGACCAACTTTTCCTAACAAACTTTTTCTCTGTGACCACTTGTTGAAGTTTTTTAAAATTAAAATAATTAAAAAAAAAATTTCACAACCGTGTTATGTGTCCCTCTTGAGAGACCAAATAACCTATGCAAATGTTGTTTAGAATGAATCGGTGACCAACTTTTCCTAATGACATTTTTCTCTGTGGTGACCTCTTGAGGTCAAAGGTCAGGACATTTCTGAAAACGTGTAAAATGACCTCTACAAATGTTGTTTGGCATCAGCAGGTGAACAACTTTTCTTAGTATAATTTTTCTCTCCGGTGACCTTAAGTGGTCACTAAGTCTTGGATCATGTACAATTTTTTTTACTTCTACCTGAAAATGACCTCTACAAAAGTCGTTCAATTCAATTACGCAAGTAACTTTGCCTCACAAACTTTTTCACTGCGGTGACCACACGACATGAGGGGTCAAGGTGACCAATTGCATTCCCTCATCCCTCAATTTTTTTTTGAGACCGAACTGAAGGAAGTTAGGAAGAAGGGACCTCGGATTGTAAGTTGATTAAAAGGAATCTAATCTACCCTTCTCATTCCTTACTCCATTCAGGTCACTCACAGGAATATTTTGAAAATATAAAAAAAAATTTATCCACATTATTGGTCTGGGATCAATCGAAAAACCCCCATGTCATTGTTTTTCATTCCAAAATTTATTTGAATGATAATGACAAAATGCATGATTTGGATGATAGTATTTTTATTTTTCAATTATTATCAATTTGCATGAATGTGTATGTCTGTGTTTTTCATTGTTCAACTTGAACAAATAAATAGAAAAATTTGTCGGCTAACTTCTTTTCTATTGTGTACCGGCTACCCGAAGCCGCTTTTGGTGAAAGGCGAAGAAAGAAGGTCCGGGTTAATTTGGTTATCCCTGTACTGTACAAGTCTCTTTGTTTTCACTTTGGATACGAGCAAGACACATGGAGACATTTTTTTGAAATCCAAAGGTTTCCTAGGTAATTCTAACAAAGAATACAGGATCTTCCTCATTGGAGAAGACAAACCGCATTTTCTTTGCTTTTCATTTTCCTTTCATTTGTCTCATTTTCAAGTTGATGACATTTATAGATAGAATGGCAGTATTTCGAACCTTTTCAAAATATTACATTGTGTCAAATCGTTTAATCATGGTGACAACATTATCTCCTTTACCATATTCAAATATGTTCGTAGGCACACGAACATATGGAATGTTGTATATCTTCTTTGTCCATACAATGGTCCGTAAAGCTGATGTGTAAAGTTGCTTGATTTATTATAATAACAACAATTTCGCTGGGATTTGCTAGAGAATGTTGTATCTATATTTTGAAGTAGGAAGTTAATGTTTAATCGAAAATACCAGTTTAAGATTTTGAATTAGGCACTGGATTCAATTCTTCAGTGAGAAATCTACTTATACAGTTTTAAAAATAGAAACCATTTCGCCAACCTTTTCTTTATCAAATTAAGCTAGCTTACTTCGTCGTTGAGAGACGAAAAAGCTATAGGGCACGTCTGAGATGTGAACAGCAATTATTTTGAAAAATTCGGCCGTCGAGCATTGGTTACTGCAGATTTGGTGTAAATCTACCTCTACATACAAAAAATACCTTCCATTTCTCAATCGGTTTAATATATTCCCGTTTTCCTGGTCGGATATTTTTACAGCTTTTTCTACAAAATTACTCTTCCGTAAAAATTTCGAAATACTTCGTCTGCATTAGATAAGGTTTCGAATGACTCTGACTCAGTGACTCTTACTCTGACTCATCGATTTCTCGGAGTCACTGGTTTTTGGTGACTCTGACTCAATAGAGAAATGGGCGCCACTGAGTCGTGACTCTGAGTCACCTGACTCATAACTATGCGCTTTTCCAAAGTGACTCTGAGTCGTGACTCACTACGAAGAGTCATGACTCCCAAGCAACAAAGCGTTACAGCTTATATCTTGCCATTTTTGTACTACCCAATTCTTTTCAACTCCCGCAACCCGCAACAAATCTGAGAGTGGCAATTTGCTGCCAAGCAGCTCGCGTTTAGTTTGAAGCTACACTTACAACTTACACCGTTACACATCGAAATCGAACTACAGATTTTAATAAAAATCTAAATTCAACGTTTCTATAAATTCTAACTCACAATCAGAATCGAAGTAGAAAATAATCATTTGAAATAGAAATGTAAGTAGAAATCAACGATTTTAAAGAACAACCAAATCTAAACCATAATTCATGTTTTTAAATAGTTTAGATTTAAATCCATGGTTTCAAGTTTTTCAAATGAAGTCCATAACATTTAAGCCATCGAAATTGAAATATAAAGATTTAGAGATAGTATGTATAATATGTATTTATGTATATGTATTTGATATTAATTATTATTAATATCAAATATTAATATTAATTATTTTTATTTGATATTAATTAATATGTATTTGATAGTATGTATTTCAAGTATGTATAATAAAACGGAGTTTTCTTAATATAAACAAAGTTTTATACTTAAAAAAGTAAAAATTCATAATTTTGACGTACTCGAATTCGAAATCGGTTATTCGAAGAAGATAGAAATCATAATCAAAATTTAATTCAACTTTTCAGTCGAAATTGAAATCGAAGTTTAAGTCTCGGTACAACCTGTAAGCTAAATCGAAATTTAACATTAGTCATTTGAAATCGAAACCCAAACCTTTTCAGTCATTCGAAATTTTGAACTTAGATTTCGAGCTAATTTAGAAGCGAGGTTTGATAATTACGCAGTAAAATATGATTTAATTGAACAAAGTCAATAAAAAACAAAAGTTCAAAACATTCCGATGTGTTCAATCATCGATTACTTTGATAGAGTTGACACGAAGGATCAGTGTTAATTTTGCAAGTTAGCTAATTTAATTTTAAATCGGATCAAAAATAAAAAAGAATTACAAAAATTTATTTAAGGTTCTAACCTAAAAGAGCAGGTAACTTAGCGTCTTTGTATCACTCATTTTAAACTTTGAATACGTATTATGCTCATTTTACTGTATAAAGAAAAATACAAAATTTCTATGAATCTGAGTCACTGATGTCGGAGAAACCCTTAGGCAGACCCAAATTCAAATTCAAAAAAGTCAACTGGATCCCGCGAGGAGACCTAGCTGACTTTACAAGCATCTTCTTCCCTTTCAATTTAATTATGCCCTCCCCATAGGTTAGAGCCTTAAGCTTATTACTAATAATAATAATAATAGTGGTAGTTAGTGGGGCTGAACTCCAACAGAAAAAATTAATAGAAAAAGTTGTTGTATGTTTTGAGCGTGATCCGCTCAGTTGAATTTTGAAAAATAGAGAGTAAAGAGGTCCTCTATTATTTTGGAAAGATTTGAAAGTTTTTGATTTTTCAATTATTTAATTAAAATGATTAAAGTAAAAAGTGTAAGGTCAGGGGTCAGACCCAGAGGTCAAGATTGGGATCACCATCAGGAGGTTCATCCCTCTTGATTTAGGAATCTGCACCCTCATCACCATCACACACGAAAACCCAAGACTGAGTCATGACTCTGAGTCACCTGACTCTGACTCAAGTTTCAGGAGTGATTCTATAACAGTCACCGAGTCAGGTTCACTGAGTCATTAAAATTTATGACTCTGACTCTCAGTGTGAAAATGGGGGTCAGTGAATCATGACTCTGAGTCGCCTGACTCTGACTGAAGAAAATGAGAGTCATTCGGAACCCTAGCATTAGAGCCATCAAGTAAAAATTAAAATTTATTTTCAATTTCGACTTAGGAATTCATATACTTAAAAAATTCATTTACATATATATTCGTATTTAAAGTAGAATCATATGTTGAGTTGTAATCTTTTATTATATTATACTAAGCATCTACAAATTTTCCCGGTGTTTAAAAGTATGCTTGAATTCTATCAAGCTTCAGACGAAATGTTTGAATTACAAGCTCATACATGGACAATTTTTGCTTTCAATCCACACTGCACATTTTTGTGCCGTATTTTTTATTAGAGCAATAACTTTTCCGTCGTAAAATTCCTTTCCTTGTACCAAAGATGGATAATTAATTATTCGACTGTTTTGTGCATTTCCGAATTCTTGTTTCAACTTTATTTTGCTACTTTACTTTTAGTAGTGCCGTATATACATAGATCGGAAACATATTAATTACTACTAGGATCCAATTTATTGCTCTGATTCGATGTGACACATTTTGGACTGACGTGGTCCATACCATAGGAATAGTCTAGAAATGTGATAAAAGTTTTTGCATGCAACTGTATAGGTTAATTAAAATTAATTGTAGCTGGGAATCTTTTTGAATTCACATTGATTTATATTTATATTTATTTTCCAAGTTGGTCGAAGGAAAGCTGGATATCCTGGAAAATTTAACTTTTTGAACCTGTTGTTATTATCGTTTTTAATATTGGAAATATAAGCTTTGCTATGTATCACACCCAAGCGCATACAACATTTTTTTCGTTCGACCGCTACAATACTGGCACAATAAACTAACCATAGTTTAAATAAGAACATGAATGAATCACAATTTAAATAAGAACAAAACTGAAACTCCTTTGAATCCGTAACACAATGAAGTCCAAAAATGTTAAATATCCCGTAACCGTTGAGATGACAAATATAAATCATTAATTTTTAATTGTAAATAAATATGTATTGAATTTATTTAAATTTTCCATTGGCAATTAATTGATTAGTATTAATTGGAATCAATAAAATAAAAAAGTAGGAGACAGGACACTCAAAGTTTACTCGTTAAGTTGGTTGATCACTAAGTCAGAATTTCCGACTGTTTGGTCATGTGGAAAGGAATAGAAATACGCTCGCTTCTGGTGACGTAAACAACATCGGGCCAATGACCTCACAAACAACGCCTGGTCGAGCAAATTCTGGTTGAGATTGGGTGGAGTCAACAGCAGCCGATCGCTCGAGTTCTAGTGCGGGTCATGGTCTTCAGGTCTAGTGGATTCTCTGATTACAAACTTTCTTTATTAGAAATTATTCCGAGCACGGCACGCATTTTCAAGAATTTTTATCGTGGAATGGACTTAGGTAGAATGTAAGCTGTTTGTTGGTTGGTGGGAATGTAGCTAACTTCCAACTTCTTTTCCAGAATCAACTGCTTGATAAAGTCAAATCGTATGCTTAAGAGCTTCATCTTTTTATGAAACTCCTTATTCTTACGGAGTTTGATTGTGCTTTGGTTCACAACTAGAATTAATGTTGGTGATTCTTGTGGAATTTCCAATTCATTTGATAAATTACGTAGCTAGATAAAGTATTTTGCTCAAGCGACATTCTGACTCGTTCCATGACAGGGCCATAGTAGGATACCTCTGGTTATTCCATGTGATCAGAGATGTACCCAGAAAGAAGACAACATCACTTGTCGATTTTTTGTCTTGATTATTGCCAGTATGATCGGCGTCCGTATAACCAATTAGCACAGTCGATCAATTATTCTTGAATTTAATGCCGTGGCTCTTTTGTTGCTTTGAGGTAGCGAACAACCATCTTCCCAATCTTCCAATGTGACTCATTGTATTTAAGACAAAATTGTGAGAGTTTGCTGACCGCATAGTCAATGTCTGGTTTTGTGGTTAGAGATAGAAATAAAAGAGACAATTAGTTCATGGTAAGCAAAATTTGACTTACTTTGTGTGTCAGACTTGAGGTCAGGATTTGGTTACATTGGAATCACACCCTCCTTGCATTCAACTGAATTGAATTCTTCAAACATTTTTTGAATGAGGCATTGCTGGGCGAGAATCTGTAAACAGATTGCTTTGTCCTTCCATCAACCTGTAAGCGGTATAACTCGGAACGACTGGACGAATTAAGATTTTTTTTCACTAGTCGATAGTCGGAGATGAACCATATCTGTGTGTAGCAGTGCAACACATGAATACCCCCGTTTACAACGGTTTATTTTATGACCAAAGCTTCTGGTGACATTGGATTGACATAAAGTTTGCATTACCATGCGAGGCACAGAATGAAATTTAGTAACGATGTGGTTACTGTTATCTCGTCTGAATCACAAACAATTTAAGAATCTATAATTGCTGAAGAACTGAGGCTACACATGTATTATAATAAAAGTCTAAGTGTAACCACATTCCTTATGATTAAAACTTAACAAACAACCTCAAACAGAGCAAGAAAGATCTCCCTGTTGGTTCATCATTATTACCCTATTAAGGCGCCGTTTTTATGCGTGAAATTTAAAAAAATTATGCGGCATTTTCAAAAAAAGTATGCGATATTATGCGTAGCGATTTATAAGCTTATATTGACTTTCTGATAAGCACCAAAATCTTTATAAGAATTTGTGTCCGTATATATGAGCACGACGCACTTTCCTTTATCGAATATTAGTTGAATTAAGAGCCACGAATTTCAAAAATTTAGTTTCCCGACAAAAGAAACTCACCCAGATATTGCTTGATTTAGAAAAATTTTTGAAATAAAATTTATGAAATGTGTTTTATAGATAAAAATCGTCAATTTGTTAGTAACCGAACAACTAATTGGTCTCACAATGGTATAAATAAAATGTGCTAAAAGATGTAAAAGTAAGACGCAAAATAAATTATGCGTTTCCGTTGTGATTGCGTTAATATACGAATTAACATTGCGTTAATCGGCTCCATTTTTCATAATTCGTGAAGATCCTAAGTATCAACAATTAGTGTTGCTTCACTGCGATTACGCAAATGCATAGAAATGGCTCCTTAATTATTAGTATTTCATGTCCGTATAAAAATAATATAATTCGACCCTTTCTCGTTTTTATGAAACGCTGCTTTCATGAAAATACTTTTCTACAAAGTCTGGTAATCATTACGGTTTGAAATTATAATTATACCATCCTTGTTATAAAAAAATGTAAAGTTTTTTTTTATTTAGTATGACATCGCGTCTATTGTTCGGACATTGTTTGGACAAAATTTATTGCAAATTCAGATTTTTTCTATGATTCCTTACTATTTAGGAAGAACATTAGACTAAAGTTGCTTAAATTTTCATACTATTGAATAATTTAATCGCGTGGTAAAGTTTTTAAAATAAAGAATTATTCAGATCGATTAGTTGAGATTCAAGCAGATAACACAATAATTCAGACGACTATTCAAAGGAAAGTATTTTGCAGTACATTGAAAACATTGTTTGGGTAATAAACGGTGATCCTATTAACTAAAAAAAATTTTATAGTCCGCCTGGTTGTGATGTTGGCAATTTGTGGAAAAGTCTATTGTAGTCATGCTAATCAAAAGATTTCGCGACGAGCCCTGATGGAGCTATTGGGTATTTGATTGCACAGTGGCGTATTGGGTTAAAAAATCTATTAAACGATGGCATCAGAAATGCAGCAGTTATTCAACTTGATATGACCGTCTCTTAAATTTTCCGTTTCAAGTTTGAAATGCCTTTGTGGCTACTTGTCGCCATATGGATATGATAATCGAACAACCATTATGTTCGAAATCCATATTACTATGGCTTGGGTCAATAATTACAACCAATTGAAGCCTGTCATTGAAATACAAGAAGCCATCATAATATTTTGCTTATTCGTAGCACAATACAATAATGTTCAGAATTTGTCTTGTGGACACATAATGTACTTGGATCTAATTACAAATCTCCAGCGTTCTTAATGGTTCTCCTCAGATTGCTCAACTACATTGTTTATTATTATACAAAAAGTGCGTTTACTTGCAATTTCGTCATACTGTTCAATAAAACCAGTGGAGCCTACGAATAAAAACACAAAATATCATCTGGAAGCCAATGGGTGAAGCATAGTTACATGCTTCATTAATAATAGCATCAATTCAAAGTATGACACTGACTATTGCGACATATTCAACGGATTGTACTAGCGCTTTTGAAATTCTAACAAATCTGGAATGAGTCTAATTTAGCACTGTATATAGAAATTAATATGATGGTTATTCGAGGCATTTGTAGATTCTGCATGAGTAGCATTGAGAAGTAATAAACAGAAAAATTAACATTAGTTAACGTAATTCATCTACCAGCATTGGTTGTAAAACACATATTACATCAACATATTACACCTACTACAAATTAATGGTGACCTGATAAATCTAGAACAAACATACTAAGAAATAGATAGACTGACGTACAACCACACAAAATGTAAATTTCATAAATATGTCATAACTTTGCTATTCGTGATTGAAAGTTGCTTGTTATCGGAATTTGGTATCAGTTTAACACTATTTGGAGTTGTATAATATTGTCATTTGGGCAAAGAAATTAACAGCGAATTTAATATAACAATTTAATAGAATTCTAAAATCGTCAAGCAACAAAACAATTTTTTTTCAGAACAGGAGGTAGTAAATCAATTACATTTCCAGAGATTACAGCTTTTGAAATTTCAAAGTGATCGTATAAGCAAGTTGTTATGATCACAGTGGCTGATGAAGGCGTCAGGAATACCGAGTAATGTAATATTACATTTAAATGTAAATTATACGATTACCTATAATGTATTAAATTGTATCTGACTACGCAGTGGAGGCTTAAATGTACAGTACACATTGTTTGTGAGCAGTCAAGTTTATATGTGTTGTACCCATACGTGACCAATGGTATTTATATGCGTAGTACGCATTGCACGTAAAAATTGACGTAAATTAAATAATATCTTGATAGAAAAGTAGTTTACAGGCAAAACTAGAATATGCTTATTTTTAAGGTTTATTCCAATTTTCGCATTTAAAGAAACACATGGAGTGGAACGGAAAATTTTTTGTACGGGCTTTGGATGACTTACTGCACGAGTTCGGAATAAATTAATAAGTTATAAAATATTATTTTGATGCGGGTAAGTGGGGCTAAGGTTCTAGCGTAGGTTGTGAGATGCAATACGGGCATCGCCGCCATCTCATATTAGAATTTACCGATGAAGATTTGCTGCATCTGGGGATTCAATTCAATTAGATACAAAACATGACATGTACATGAAAGAACTTACACTTTAAGAAAGTATTGTGGCGCCAAATAAGAATTTTGAATCTGTAGGAAAATGCGAATCATTTGATTGGATGAGATTTCTTTCATGAGTTGAAAAACCTTAACAGCCTCCACCCTTCTAATACTTCTCTCACTTGAAACAGTACTCTACAGTCTCATTTTCAAATTATCCTTGATTGATTCAATATTTATATNCGATATACTACGTTATTGTCACGTTATTATTACCTTTTTTGGTTTCCTGGGACACTTATTGTCTGATTATTAATCGGAGACTAAACCTGAACTTAAAACTAAACTAAAACCACTAATAAAACCAGCGTTTCTCGACTCTAAGAAACAAACGGCTGCTGATAAGGTTACTTCATAACTCCAAAAAAATTAAATTAAGAAAAAATTTCAACTGGGTGCCGTCGGCACCCAGCTGAAGAATGTGTTGTTTAGCAACGATGTAAAATGATTTTTTGTAACTTATTTTTAACTAACTTTTAATTGGAACCAAACATAAATCTGTTTGTCTATTCTAAAGTTTATTAATTCGATAACCCTTGATTACAAAAATTTTTTTAAGTTTTAGACTTATGACATAACCTTATCAAGAGCCGTTGTTTCTGTTGTCAAGGAACCTTGAATAAAACTAAATTTTTTAAATCAAAATATTTAAAACTTTTGAAATTTAATTATCGACAAATTTCTTGATCTATTTTTTCTTTCAAATTTCAACTTTAAGCGTTCCTAATAACCTCGAAAGAACTAAGCAGAGAAATTAATTTCTTAAAGTATAAGTTCTTTCATGTGGAACGGGAAGAGCCGCATTGTATAATTTGACTTAAGAATTATATAATCTAAGTATTTCTTCATGTTGAACATTTTTATCATCAATGACCTTGACGACTTATGACATTATGACCTTTAATTTTTATGACTTGGGAAACTTTTCGTATTCAATGAATATTTTATTAGCATTTCTGGTGACTTTCAGTTAACTTTGCGTACTCAAATTCCATCATTCTTGGAAATAAATTCAGCTTGACATGTTCTGTAATATAAATTTAAGTGTGTCACACCTAAAATTTATGATAACAGGTTTCTGTCAAATGCTTCACGATATCTCTGAAATTGAGAAGGTCTTCATGACTGCATTAATTTATTTTATGTCAAGCGAAGCATATACTTAACTCATTCTTTCTCGTTTTTCTGAATTGTAGCTTTTGTGAAATTTCCTGAAGCATTTACAAGAGTTCATGTTAAGAAATATAAGTACACTTTCGCCATCTACGCTCACTGTTACAACAATTTTTTTTAAACTGTAAGGATGTTAGATAAATTAAATTTTTTTCAGCCAGAAGTACTACAAATAACTCATGAAACGACAGAAATTTTGACGGGCTGAAGGCAACAAGCATTTAATTTGTAATTCTATTCCGATATCCAATATTCGATATCCGACATCATCATTTTATTATTTTACAACGAAATAATAATTTTGAAAAATTTTGAAACACAAGAAACGCCAATTTTTTCCTAAAAATAACCAATTAGCTAAGGTTAATTTTCTAAGTGTCACTGTGAATGACATTTTAAAATCAAAGGAATGACTTTTGCCTCTTGAAATGATTAACTAGTGTCTATCAACTATTCGTAGACAACGTTAGAGACATAATTATACAGTGGTTTTAGCTTAATGTTGAAGGGTTTTGGTATCCTATAAGGTTCCTAAATCCAAGTCCTGTGTGGAGATAGGTCACCAGGCACACCAAGAATCAACAAATAATAATTAATAAATTATTAAATATTAATTAAATAATAATTCATTAAAGAATAATGATAAATAATATAAATTATTAATTTTTTCCAAAATGGAAGATAGAGGACTTCCGTTTATTACAACGGTCAAAACTCAACTGAGTCTATCCACAGGGATCGACTCTACACAGGTAAGTCTATACCTATATGTAGGAATAATAATAACAATAATAATAATAATAATATATAGGGAGGGCACTGAGATGGAAAGGAAGAAGAAGAAGAAGAAGAAGAAGAACACAGCAGCAGCTGTGTTGTTGTTGTGTGTGGTGAGCGGGAGGTCCAGTCCCGTTCATCACATGATGGTCTTCTCCACAATGTCACCTCCGAGGGAGCCAAAAAATCGGTTGACAGTAGGCGGAGTTGACAAATGCCGATAATGGCAACTGACTAATACTTCATAGATTAGGTGACATAAACCGAAGTTTCTGGTTTTAGATGCGCATTTTATGATACGATACCTTTTTCGATTTATTTTACAGCTTTTGAAGTTATTACCTGAATTTGTAATACTCTAAAAGCAAATTACGTCTTAAAGTAATCGGCAAGTTTTTTTGCAATATGCCAGAAAAATGGCTTTGAGATATTATCGTGACAGAAACTCCCAAAATATCGGTGCTTGTTTGCAAAATTCTTCACTTCCAATGTTGCTTATCATTAAAACTTTAAGTTTCTCAATTCTAACCATGTGCCCATCTAAAGTTGGCATCTCCTTTTATAAAAAAGAAGTTTCATTTAAAGGGTAGTATTAATAAAAGAGTCAGGATACTTATTAGGGATAAAGTTTCCTCGACGTACTACTTGTTTAAAACTAACCTTATTTGTTGAAAACGTTCACTCACAATTCACAATTTTTGAAAAAAATTATTTGATTCAACTTTGATGCTTAGTCAAGCAAATTTGATGAGTTGCTGATTCTTCAAATTATTTAAACAATTATGGAAAACGGTGAAACACTTATCAAACAAATGGCTTGACAACTCATCAATCATCACTACTGTTTTTACTAATCATCATCAATTTTTACTCAGCTAATTGTTTTGGTGAAACGCATCATCAGATTTTATTAAATCAGCAAAAAAATGACTTCATTAGTGCTGAGTGATGAGTGGTGAAATCCAGCGTGAGACATTACAAAAGTCCTTTGGGATTAGTGAAAAAACGTTGCATGAAATATCGCCATGGAGATACAGTTATGCATTGCCTAAGTGAAAATCACAAATCTTATTGTTTGGTTTCAGTGGAAATTGTAATAGGCATCAGAAATTATCTTCAAATCCATTTTTGAGTGAGAATATCCGATTACCTAACCGCAATCGAAGTTTATAAAAAATCATTTCTGTTTGAAGCAATATGTCAAAATATCAAGACGTGTTCACTTGACCACATCGAGGCAGATCCGTTTCAACGTTTACACATTACTGTTATTAATTGTTGCCATACACATTACAGGCTAGTGAAGATAGGCTCAAATATCTTATGCAAATATAGCTTATGTCTGTAATTAAAACCAATTAAAGCCTTTCACTGAAAGACTTCGATTACCAATAAAAATTTATCACAAAAATGCATAACGGGCTATTTCTAGTTAACTTTCATGAGTTCTTAATTAACGAAACATTCTAAATGTGCATTCATTTAGCGCATTTAGCGAACATTGTCTTAATGTCAAATATGTCAACGTCAGTTTCGGATGTAATGCCTTTTCTAGGTTGTATTGTGTTTTGCCGAATGACAATCCTCTTACAAATAATCACATATGTCACTATTTTTATAGGTGTTGTTAGTCTTACTCTTTACATCGCTAAACTTAATTGGCCAGAATTAGACAAAATGAGTAAATTAATCGTAAAGTTGGATGGAGTCAGACAGAGACAAAATTCTCCGTTACAGTAATAGCATCATTTCATAGCATAATAGAAATCTAGGTAAGCATGCATATTGCGGCATCTGGAATCCAACGGATCAAAGCAGTGACACACATTTTAATGATGTGTTTAATTGTGATTTTTGCTGAATATAAATTCAATAGTATTAGCACTTATTCAATTACAGCATATTTTATTGGTTCCTATGAAAATTTACATCGATGGTAGGTTGGAGGCAATCGAAGATTCTTTAGGAATACTTCTGAGAAGCGATAACTAGAGAAAAAGAACCATTATTAAGTGCTAAGCATAAAGTTTCTTTTCGTATTCTATTTTAATACGAAAAGAAGATTTTGTTAATCTAGATTGATGCGGTTAATTATAATCATAACCAGAACCTACAGGTTTTAAAATTGAAGTACAACACATAAGACTATTCTTTCTTTTTCCTGCAGCCGAAGCAGACATATCTCAAGTACTTTCCACTCATTATAACGCTTCACCATGGTAAGCAATTATTAGTTACTTTATAGCAAAAATCGTAGAATCTGAGTGTCTTAGGTAAACTCACTCACTAAATACTATTTTCTTTGGGCTCTTTAAATTATTAATAAATTTTTAGTATAATTAAGCGAATTGATTAAATGAGGATTATTTCATTTACCTACATTACGACTATGTTTACTTTATCAACAGAGTTGGCAATCCTACGTTGACGAATTAATGGGATCTGGACATTTTGATAGTGTAGTCATATTTGGGGTTGAAGGTGACGTCTTTGCTAAGAGTCCAAGTAGTTTTGCTGTAAGTGTAATTACATTTCTTATGCAATGGTAGGTAAGATTGTCACATAAATCTTCCCTGTAATGTTCAATTTTCTGAGTTTTAACTAATGTTTTACAATAATCCGCTGAGTAATAATATGCGGTTTATAATTTCGTGCCATTTCTATTTAATTTATTTTGTACTAAAATACTTCAGGAAATTCCATCATTGTTGTGATGTATTTGGTGAAGAACAGAAGTAATCCCATAACTAATGGTCATTAAATATAACAATCCAAAAGTAAGTGGAGTATTTTACGATTGAAAATGAAACATCGAACAATATAATTCACAAATTAATAATACAACCCTTCGATTAGTTAAAATTGTCAAGAATTTTCGGTAAATGAATTTCAATATTTTGAGTTTGTATTTCAAAAAGAATTGGTGCGACACTTTCTAAGTATCTAAGTTAGTAGTGTTCTCCATGACTCCCAGTTTGGCCGGAATCAGAGTCATTCTGGGAGTCATTGACTCTGACTCCTTGAATTTTTGGAGTCGACTCTGAGTCAGAGTCATGACACTCGACTCCGAGGTCACATAATACAAAAATGGAAAATCGTGTAGGAACTAAAATTTTTTGGTAAAACTTTGGTATTTCGAACACTCTCGGATTTGGATGAAATTTTTCTTTAGACTAATATGTGTGTGGTGATCACGAATATGAAAAAATTTTCACCGGAAATGAACAGAAAAATAATTAGACATTTTTCAATATTGTAAGTTTTACTTCCTAGTAAGTGGCATGAGAACGTGTTTTGAGAATTTTTATTTTAGGTTAGGTTAGTATTCTAGGTTTGTTAGGTTGTTAGGTTGTTAGGTTATTATACCGAAACTAAGTGTACTGATCCACAGGATGAAGAGTTAGATTTTTAGTTTAATTGATCCTTCCTAGTTAGGTGCCTTTGTACGCATTTTTCCATATTATATTAACTTTTTTCTATTCTACTTTCAAAAATTCAAAAAAAAAAAAAAAATCTGCTCACTTCCGGTGAAATTTTTTTTTCATATTCGCAATCATCACGATCATATTAGTCTACAAAAAAATTTTTATTCAAATCCGAGAGTGTTCGGAATACCAAATTTTTTCTAATTTTTTATACGTTTAGTCAAGTTTCCTTGACAACAAGAAACTAAAATAGCCACTTTCATCAGGTTAAATAAATAATTCATAACTTTTTTTAAATATTTCTTTTGTCAAATAACTAACGAAATAATATTTGCATGTAAATTTTGTTTGCAGCTCCATTGCCATACCTTGGGTCTGGATGTCGAACAACATTTATGAAAAAAATTTGTAATTAAAAAAAAATTGCAACATATGTTGTAACCTGATGAAAATTTATTTTTTAGTTTCTTTTTGTCAAGGAACCTTGCGTTAAGTGATAAAAGTAGGTGAGAAAAAAAGTTAAAAAAATAGTCCCATATGCCCATGTGCGCAGGATTCAAAAGAGTCATGACTCCCAAGTCTGGGAGTCGACTCCTAGAGTCATGACTCTGACTCCCAAAAGCCTTGGGACTCTCAAAAACTAAAAAAAATTTAGTTTCAGATTGTCCTGCCCGATTTTCCATTTTTGTATTATGTGACCTCGGAGTCGAGTCATGACTCTGACTCTGACTCAGAGTCGACTCCCAAAATTCAAAGAGTCAGACTCATGACTCCGAGGGTCGACTCCTAACATTTAGGTTCGTATCGCCAATAATTGATTTTTGACTTTTGAACCTGATCCTAGAATCAAAGTCACCATTTTCATATTGCCATTGATTTTTTGAACCTGAGTCACTGACTGTTTACTTTCGGGTTCAGGTTCACAGTGACCATCATATCAATGATTTTTTTCGTATCGCCAATGCAACTGAACTTTACTACAAGTCCCGAGGTCATTAACTTTTCTGACCCTGGTTGAGAGAAGGTTCACATTGTGATCCAGTTGATCTTTTCTCGTTTATTTAATTATTGTAAATTAATAATGGTTAATTTAGGCAGAATAGAAAAGAATTTAAGGCATGAAAAGAAAATTAGAAGAAAGAACAGAGTTATGTTAACTTCAATTTCCAGATTGAGGGACAGAGAGAACCCGTTGGAGTCACATGATGCGTACCAGTTTAAAGTGCGTTTTCATGTGAAAAAAAAACTATGCTTTTCATTATGAACAGTAGTCCCATCATGTGTAAGCAATGTTAAGGATCCTATTTCTACGTCGCTATTTGTAAAATTTACGTCTGCATTGGAGAGTACAGCTTGGTTTTGACTTAGATCTTCAACTCATTGAATACAAAAATGACATGATTTCGATTGATTATGACTTGAACTGAATATAGAACTTTTAATGCTTACGGTAAAACATTTCTCCGTCAGAGTCGAATGGATTGTGCAGAGGATTGATTTGACCTGGGATGATAAAAATAACTTGATGTGTCTCGATGCTTATATTCTTGACCTTTGGACCACCACCAGTACCGTTCACGGTTCTTCTCATTCTTGTTACCTAAACAATTTTTTTCGATTGTGACCAAACAAGTATTCAAATATTTTTGGTGTTAGATTCAGGCGTTAGGTGAGCAGCAAAACTTTCTAAATAGTTTAACAGTGAATCTACTATCTTGAAATATTTCCAGGTTTTACGACATTTGAGGTTCTATCATAAAGTATAAACTGACCTCTAGGGAAGCTGTGGCGAATGGAATGAGGAGTAAGTTTTATCTAGAAAATTTTTCTAAACCGTGACCCAATGAGGTCACAGGTCATTTTTCGTAAAGGTCATTTTGTTTTTGGAAAAAAAAATTTACTTAAAAATTTTACTCCTTGCCTCCACCATAGCATAGGTACTTTGGAAATTTTGTACTTAAAATTAAAAAAAAAAAACTTAGCAAAATAACCTTGCCCCACATTTTGTGCATAATGAAGAGTGGGAGGTGTTAGAAGTGGTCATCACAGACGAAAATGTAAGAAGGAAACGTAAGAATAAATTTTCAATGCGTACCTAATTTCAGAATCTAACTCATTTTCGGTACCTAGACTTTTATATATCATTCTTACGTCTTGTTTGGCCCCCTTCTTTCGGTTAGCCCACCAAGTCTTCAGCTGTTTCGAATTTCGTTTGTTCACGCCTGGTATACCACAGAACTTTACTTCGATGCGAACCCATGCCTTATCCTTGTGAGTTTTTGCACCAACCCATGCCTGTTTATTCTCGATGGCCTTGTGTTCTTCTTTTAAATCAAGCAAAGCTGCCTTCTCAAATTCACTGAAGTACTCGCGTGAAGTCTCCACAACAGTATCTTCTTTGTACTTACCTCCATCATTAATTAAGACAAGAAAGTAGGAGCTTAGATAAATCTTATTTTCAGTATTTTAAAAACAGCTGAAATTTGCGTTTTATTTTGAATATTAATATAAGTTCAGGATCACGTGGTATGAACTTTTCGATCTTTGGTCAGTTTGATCCGTGATCTTGAGTTCCCGAGAACTCGAGTTCACTTTGAGTTGAAAATATGAAAGTGACTTTTGACTTTTGGATCAAAGTGAACCAAATTCACAGGAACTCGAGTCACTTTGACTTTTGACTCTTGGATTGGCAATACCACCCTTATGCCTGATCCAAACTTGCCTTTCTCTCATCGTGCTCTAGGGAAAATGCAGTATTATTCTAAATATTCAGTAAATTGTGATAGAGTTGTTATGGTAAAAAGTGATTGTATTGTTCAAAGTTTCTAATCGCACCGTATTTTCCCTAAGAGCACAATAGGAGAAAGGCAAGTTTGGATCAGGCATTAGAGAGTCAGATTCATTGATTCTGACTCCGGCTAAACTGGGAGTCATGGAGAACACTAGTAAAGCCGCTAGAAATTATTATTGACCCATCACAAGTAAATAAGTTTTAGTTTCACCGAACTTGGTAAACAAAAAAAACAAGCCCCTGAACTGGTTAAAATTTTGAAATTGGTGTTATTTGATTGGCTGGATTTTTCGCGCCCCGGTAAAGTCGGTGAAATGTGGTAAATTCTTTGAAATACCAATATTTACCAACTTAGCACATTGAAGGGTATTTACTATGTTTATCGATTATGTTTGAGATTCAAAAAGCGAATAAAAAATTACACACAAACGACATATTGTCTGCTTTTTAAGTCATCATATACTTTTCTCTTTCAATTTTTTCCTCTTTGCTGCCGTTTATTTATGCTCACACACAAGAACCACTTAAGTGAGACATATATGGGCAAATTTGTTCGTGTCAGTTTATAAAACTAAACTATATGGTGAGTCAAAATAGCTGGTTTTGCTTATACATTGTCCATATGTTATACATATGTTTGTACATTGTCCTGTTAGAATTTGTTTAAAATATTGTTTAAGAAGGTGTGTAGTATTATGGAAACAAAAATGAATCATGAATTTTTTTATCAAAGTTTGCAGGAAATGGGTTCAAACACGTACCAAATTTTTAGTACAATAATAAGTCTATTATTGCTTGGTTATTTAGATAAAGTAGAAATGAAAAATGTGCTCTTGAATTACAATCGGTTTTTAACCCAGGTTGCCCAGGATGAGAACCACGCTTTCCGAGATCAATTCAACAGTACAGCTAAGAAGGAATTATTGATTGCCGGAGAAAAATACCTTGTCCAACTTTCAACACCGAAAGCAATATACGGAAATAAATCAGGTGGTGGATTTCTTGCCGTGAAAACTAATCAATGTAAATGCAAACAAGAATTTCTTATTTTAATCATAGTATAATCAACTATCAAAATAGTACGTTCAGCCATATCGTGTACAGGACACATGTATTCAATGTGACTAAATTTGTGCAAATTATGTAGCAACGCAAGAAGCCGTAGACTGAGGGCAAGGTTTGGATGATAGGTAGCACAAGATAAAGATTAGTTGAAAAGTTATGGGAGTTGTTGCGGGTGTTTCCAAATTGGGAAATTTTCGAAAATGCTGAGGTGATTTTACAGCGAAAACTAATTTTACCATCAAACTGTTCAATTTTAGTTTTTGGCAATTAATTGTCATAATGAACGGAAGCTATATCACCTAAATTGGAAAAAATTACAAAATTGTTAATGTTATTTCCATACAATAATTTAATTATCATAATTTTTCAAAAAATTATCTCAAAATTAGAATAAGTCTTTCTCAACTCAAGTTATCTCATTTTATTTTGCACTTCTGCTGTGAATTCACTTTCCGCATCGTTTCTGAGTGAGTTAACCGCTGTTATGAGGAGCAATCCCGTGAACTTATTTCTAAATGATCACAACACAGTTTGTATGAATATGATATATCAAATTATGATTCCTCCTACAGTACTCTCCAAAATGACATTGTGGAAAATCAAGGGCAAATTTATATTTACAACCCATGTGTCACTCACAATTTTCAACCTCTAGAGGTCAGGAAAGCTAGCACGGAGTCAAAAGAGAGTCACTTGAACAATTGAGCTGAAATTCAGCACTTATGTGAATTTTTTATTTTAGAGGAATTTTTAAATTATACTCAAAGTTCGCTGAATTTATCTGTGCACCCTAGAGTTTATAAAAATCAGCATCGAATGCATCTGTTGACCGTGTTCGCTTTTGTGCTGAATTTTAACTCAAATTGATGCGTGCTGAATTTTAACTCAATCAAACAGGCAACATTCTTGACCCCATGTTAACTTTGGCTACCGTCGCCGAAAAACATTTTCATTCTACCATAAGCCGAATTGTTGTGTAAAACAATTTCTATAAGATAGTAACACAAGTGAAAATAACAAATGCCTCTGGTATAGGTTCAAGTTGTGCAACCCTATTTGCGAAATAATATACACTATCGAAGATGTTTAGGTTATGAGCGGTAATAGAATCATTGGCTAAGTATACTATAGAGAAAAAGACGGAATGACTTTGGTCTTAGTGACAACTCGCTTGTAAGCATTTCTCTGCTTACGTCTTACCTAATAGCCTCCCCACTCCTTGATTTTGTTTTAGTAAATGTATTCTTTTATTTCTGTTTCAGTGATAATCTTTGGAGTGTTTGGAGAAGGGAAAATGCCTGCCGCGGCTCGAAATGCCGTCGAAAGAATGGCAGAATACTTGGAGTCTAATGCATACTAATATTTCATCCGTAATAAAGCATTCTACCCGTAAAAGTGACATAATGATGAGCTCATTCACCAACTATGCTTCATCTTTATACTTACCTTAATAAAAATTATAAGTGAATCTGGTTCTGAACATTAAATTTAAGTTTGAATTAGTCGTTATTGGGATTAATGTCTACTGTGTTGTGTCTTAAATTTGTATCCAATACATTAACTGTAAGCTTCAAAGTTGATCAATCAATAACTATTTATTATAGTACTAAATCAATAAGTCTTAACAGAAGTAAAGAAATAGTATTTGAAAACGAAATAACGGGCTGAAATGCAGTTAGCTGAATATAATAATAAACCGGTGCGAACGGGCATAATCATGTGCTGCAATGCATAAAACGTTAGGTGCAAGGTGAACGATAGGTCGATAGGTAGGCCGGTTGGATGGTAGCGAAGAAGATTTGGCGGTAGGGAAGTCTGGATAATGCCTGGCGTAGGCTAATATCGGGGTCGGGTTATGATCGGGGTGGGGTAATGCCTGGCATATTCTATGATCGGGGTCGGGTAATCTCTCGGGTATTTTAATGCTTAGCATATTGTAAGGTCGGGGTCGGATCATGCACAGAGTCAAATAATGCCCGGGGTCGGATAATGCCTGAGGTTGGGTTATGTCTATGGTTGATTAATGTCGGGGGTCGGGTTATGCCCAGGTTTGGGTAATGCCCGAGGCCGAGTAATGGCCGTTATCGTGTAATGCTAAGGGTTAGATCAACGTTCCTTGACAACAGAAACAACGGCTCTTGACAAGGTTAACTCTAACTTAAAACATAACATAACTCTAAAACTTAAAAAAAAAATATTTTATAATCAAAAATTATCGAATCAATAAATTTTAGAATAAACAAACAGATTTATGTTTGGTTCCGATTAAACTTTAGTTAAAAATAATTTACAAAAAATCATATTACATCGTTGCTATATAACGCATTCTTCAGCTGGGTGCCGACGGCACCCAGTTGAAATTTCTTTTTCTTTTAATTTCTTTGGAGTTATGAAGTAACCTTATCAAGAGCCGTTGTTTCTGTTGTCAAGGAACCTTTGGTTAGATAATGTCGGGGTTGGGTCGTTCCAGGAGTCGGGGATTGTCTAGGATTGTGTAATGTCTGGATTCGGGTAATGCTTGACATATTTGAAGGTCAAGTTCGAATAATGCCCGATGTCGGGAATTGCCCGAGGTCGGGTAAACAGCGTAATAAAATCATAGACTAAAGAAAATTTAAACTTCAGCTGAAGATAATTATTAGCACTATTCATAGATAACCTTGTATGTTCATTTATTACGGTTAAGTCATTGTTGCTAGTTAACTTACAAGCACAGAGCAATAATAATCTATTTTACCACGCTTAACTTGGAACTACTTCTCTCTGCGGTCATGAGGCTTGACCGTGATTTTGTGATGCCCATGCGTCAGTTTGGGGTATTCATCCGTACGATGTGATTACCCATTCGTACGATAGAGCTACCCATCCGCCTGGTCCGGCTACCCATCGGTGTGGTCAGGCTGCCCACACATATGGTCGGACTACGCTTCCGCGCGGTATAATCCTACCAAACCTGAACCAAATTTGCCAGTCTGATTACATTTATTAGTTTGGGAGCGTCAACAATTTGATTTTATAGTGAATGCAAAAGTCAACCTTCGAAACAATCTTTCGTATTAATCCAAGTTTATGTAAACTTCAGAAATAAAAATTCGACAATGTGTTGCAGATAGTTCTCAACACAATCAATAGATGCAAACAATACACAACGAATTGCACCAATGCGCAATACATTGATCATTTTGCGAACGGCAGTTATGATTTAATTTTTACGGGGAATGTAAAACAGAATTGTCAAACCCATTTGAATTTATCGATCAAGTTGGCATCCATATGTTTCTCAAGCCAGTGTGAGTAGCGAATCTAAACCATCGTCAATTCAGTTTTCGAATATTGACCAAATTTATTAAATTTTGTTGAAGTAAGTAATGTTTTTATTAGTCAATGGGAATGCCTAGTTCCCTGTTCCGGCTGGTTTTGCTAAGAAGGTGAGAAAGAGATGTAGACTCTTTTAAATTCGCCATGTCAACTCATCTCTAGTTTAGAGAAAATATGTAGCCATTGAATTCTGTAATTTTTCGAGTGTGTGCGTGATTCTTTTCTCTTCCGTGTCTCTTTGGTTTATTGTAAAGGTTTTAGACTTAACTTGTTCTCTTTCGCACCAGCGTCAGACTCTTTTATTCCTGTATTCCTTTATTTCAGTAAAATAAACTTCATTTTGGCCTGATTCACTTGTTAAGACTAATTTATTCAATTAGTTTTCTGAGTTCGTGATTTCACTCATTAAGTTAGAGTCTTCATTCAACAATTAAGTTTATCACATCACTATCCGCATTGCTTACATAGGTTGGAAAGAAAGTTTTGTATTTATCCAAATTTATCTACACTTCAGAATAATAATCCTTCACAGTTTCTTCCAAATAGTTCTCAACCCATAATTTACACATGAATGAGAACAAAGCTTACCCAATTATTCGATTACATTGTACATTTATTATTTGGATTGCGGTAGATAAAAACTTTCGAAGCAAATATTTTGTATTTATCAAATTAACATGCAGTTACCATTTTTAGTTGCATCCAAATTTGTTAACAGTACAAAGCGTTTCTTTCATTCGGGATGAGAACGCTAGCTTCGGAAAGAAAATTTGTTTAATTACTAACATTTCGCTTGATTACACAAACAATAATCGTTAACATTGGAATCCACCAAATCCTGACTAAAGTTACAAATTTTGATGCATCAACTAATGGTTTTTAATGTTGACTATCGGAAATAACTGAACTATATGACTCCCATGGATATTCTATTAATTTGTTCTTAGTCAATTTATTATAAGTTTCGAATAATGCCGTTTGATTTCCTTTTTCTAATCTACATTATACCAAATATCTACTCTACAATACTACAAAAAGTCATCAAAAGTAACATTTTATCTATGTACAAAAATTTAGTAATAAATTTAGTGAGTCCATTTGAAACCTCCCATAAACGAAAAATCGAAACCATGGCGATTTCAATGTTTGTGTTGTTTTGTGAGAAAAATTACATCCCAACAGTTCTAATTTTTATATTTTCCAAAATGATCGCCGAATTTCACTGTAGTTACTGCGGAATTGTTATTTTTAGAAAATAACAAACTTTAAAAATGGGAGGTTTCAAATGGACTCACTGTATATTTCCTCACTGGGGTCAAATGTGGGAGATAAATAGACGAGGGGTTGGAGTTTATTATAGCTCAGCTCTAATTATTAGTCTATTGTTGCTGGTATAATTGTTATTCTTGTTGGTAGTAGTATGGTGCAGCTTGTTGCTGGTTAGGTCCAGCAAAACAACATTTGTCGACCTTGCACAGCTTCACCAAAACGATGCGAACGAACTTTTTCATGAACGTGTTCATCCATCTCTGAAGCGGTCCCACTGGAAATACTTCGTCGACCATTTTCACGATCTCTTTCACTAGTTCTTCCTGGATGTTGACGTTGTTTGTTGCTCCTACAGTTTTACGAACGGCCTACAAATAATTTTTTTAAAGAAATTTTAGTTTTTACCGTTTTCATCGAATAGATATTGCGATTGGTCACATGAGATGTGTATAGATTCAGACTTGAATCGTGTGTATTTTAGGATTAAGATATATTACCTGTCGGACGGCACGAGCAACTTCGCCGGTGATACGGAGTCTCTCTGTTTCTGTCAAGTGGAAGTCTACCAAGAGAAGATAATAGGCATATTTTGATATGGAAATGCTCAACGTCTCTTCTAGTTTTGCTTCACAGGTCATTGGAAGTTTGTGAGCAGGAATATAAGGTAGAGCAGAGTCATCGTGCTCAGATTCATCTGAGAGTGCGTACTTGACTTGTTCAATCGCTTCAATTGGGTTGTAGTTCAGTTTGAATGGTGTGAAGCATTTGGTTTCTTCAGCGATGGGGTTGAGGGCAACCCGATACGCTAGGTACTGGAGTCCTTTGGACCCTTTACAGATTCCTTCAACAGCCAATGAATGTATTTGCAATTTCTTAGCCTCCTCGCAGACCACCTCTTGAATTTTCTCAACAAGGCCCTTCACATCACGGACTTCTCGCAAGATCTCCTTGAGTCTCAAAATTACTTTGTCGGCTAAATTATGGCACATTCTCTCACGTTGTTGAGTTATCCACTCGAATGGCTTGAGAGCTGCGTTGACAGAGTCATAGACGGCTTGACGAATGGCTGGTTCAAATTTCTTGACACATTGGTTATCAACCCCTACAGAGGAAGACAAGTAGTAAGAACTGTACATTTTAGGTTGATTGGGTTGATAAGCTGTGTTTCTGAAGCAGAGCTGTTGTTCATGTTGGAGTTGGGCTTTTGCATTTCTGTTGACCTTGCAAACAGCCTTCTCATTAGTGTCAAGTGATTGGAATGAGTAAGATGCAACTAATAAAGAGCCAGAGCTCAGTGCACAATCCTTTGGTCCACGGAATTCTCCAATCTTCTCACCATCAAAGTCACCTAGTCAATTTGTAAAAAATATTAATTGACTTTACTCAAACTTATTCGTTATTGTAACCACGAAGCATTACTAGCCGAAATTCTAACGGTTAATATGAGGTTTCGAGAGTGAGAATAATAATATAATATATATTCAAAAAAAATAGCAATCACCTTCAGTGAAATGAGATAGAATTTATTTTTGATCTTTCAGGAAAAAAAATAGAATTAGGTGACAAAATTTGGTAGGAATTTTGAAAAATTTGTCAATTTAAGAAATACCCGAACCCGGGCATTATCTAAATTTCGGGTTACAAAGTAAAGTTGAACAACTTAGATGAAATAAATTACGAATGGATAGAACATTTTGTCATAATTTTAGGTAAATTATTCAGTTTAGAAGATACCTGAAGTAAATAACCGATTCAGGAAATTTTTTCAAAATACCTGACGTAATTGTCTACCCAATCGTAATTTTTTCCATCCAAATTGGTGAAGTTTAGTTTTTAACCCTAGAATGTATATACCCAGATTCGGGTATTTGCCTTGGGTATTTCCCAAATTGAATAATTTTCCAAAATTCCTGACAAAATGTACCATCTATTTGTAATTTTTTCCATTGAAATGTGTCAACTTTACTTTGAAATTTAGATAATGCCCGAGTTCGGGTAATTCCTAAATTAACAAATTTTTCAAATTCTTACCAAAGTGTGACACCTAATCCTATTTTTTCCTGAAAAGATCAAAAATAAATTATGTCTCACTTCAATGAAGGTCGGTACTATTATTTTGAGTTTACACTATATTACTACACTCACTCTTGAAACCTCAGATATTAACCGTTAAGATTTCGGCTAGTTAATGTTTTGCGATTGTAACTTCTAAACATACCACATAAGCCGCAAGTCCGATTGCGAAGTGAATTTCGAGCTTGAATATATACATATTTTCCATTGGTAGCAACTTGGAATTGCTTAGCAATGACCTGCACTCCACCATCTTGGAGCTCTTCAATACGAGCGATTTCCTCAGTTGTGTCTTTAGCAACAATAATACGCGGAAGAGTTTCCACTTTCTGTTCGTTCACTTCTACCTCTACCTTTCCTGTACCATAGAGTCCTGCTTTCTGTTGGGAAGGTTGGTTGAGTTCGATTTTTGTTTGACCTCCGAGAAGAAGGATAATTTCCATCTTCCTCGCCGTTACATCCTTTGCTAAAACAGCAACTGGTTCCCTTCCAGAGCAGTCCTTCGCGAGAAGATGGTAGCAGTCAGTAGCTACATTTGGATTGAACCTGTATGTTACGTTGTCAAAAGTGCTGACGTGATTTCCTTCTAAGACGCAAGAAGTTTGGGCGTCGGCACGGAGTACACGGTCAAAGAAATTGTTTGGGAGAGCTCGTGTCGCCGTGAGCGGGAGGACAGCCTTTACTAATCCGTTCGTCTCCATCGATCGAAAAGAGATACGGGAATTAGGTTTGGTAATGACGACATCGATGAATTCCTTGTTGGGCGTCATGCGGGCGTCAACATGGATCTGACCTTGACCGGCACCTACATGGAAATTGTCGCTGCTTAAGTAGTTGTAAAACATTGCTTTGAAAAAGTCTTCAACATCATCAGTGCGGTTAATCAATTGGACTGGTAAGTTCTGAGAAAATTTTATCTTCAAGTCCGCCTTGTTAAGAGCCGCAGCTTGTTGCTCTGATACTTCCATACAAACGGGTGAGACGGTGAATTCTCTCTTTTCATCTTCTTCGCACTTCTTAGCTTCAGGAGACTTTTCTTTGGCCCATTCCGTCATTTTTTGTCCACGTTCCAGCTTTCCTTGAATCTTGATTTTATGGGGCATTCTATCGCAAGTCTGACCAAATTGGAGCTCTCCTTTCACCTTGACAACTAAATCTTCGGCCAACAGACGTTTTCTTAATACAATGAGTTCGTGGCGGTTGGCATGTTTTGGTGCATCGTACTCTCCTTCGAACTCAGCACAGTACATTAGTTGTGACTTTTGGTTCTGTGCATCGGCGACCATTTCACGAATGGCTTCGAGTGATGAGTGTGTTTTGGGAAGAAGCTCGGCAGCTTTGTTTGCAGAATCACCTACAATTCGCGTAAATACCAAATTATAAATTTCATAAACTTCAATTTGTAACTTTCTTTTGTAAAATTGACTAAAGTTTACTTCAAAGAGGAATATGCATATGTTAATTTATGAAACAGGTTCGACTCAACTTTCAATGTCAATGAATGTGGGCAATATGCCACTTACCTGAGGTTGCACGAAAGTAAAATCGTCCAGTGGATTTAGATCCCTGAAATAAGTATTGAACTGTGCTTGGATAGTCCTTGGAAAGAATTTTTTGAATTTGACCGCGGTTCTCTTCAACAAATTTGATTGGAGCACTTTTACCAATTACAGCAACTGCTACAACAGAACCTGTTTCCCAGGCTTCTTTTTCTGATGAAGAGGCTTCAGCACGACGGCGTTGTCCACGAGTTGGTTGTTGTCGTCTCTCATCCGACGTTTCCTCTTGGGAAGAGGATTCTCGTTTAGATTCAGAAGAGGCGCTTTCTTCAGAAGATTGAGATGATTTAGATTCCCAAAGATCCCAATGGGTTAGATTTCTGTGTTTGTCTATGGAAAAGCAACACAATTTCTTAAAATTTTTAAGACCTAATATCCAATCCATATTCAATAAGCTTACTGTATCCGATAGCTATTCCTAAAGTTTTAGTCTCGGATTTTGATACATCTAGCGTTAACTTTCTTTCAGCATATCGAACGTTGACGGGTCCCAACCATTCAGTGTTGAACCAACAACCTGGAGTATGATAGCGTTTGAAGAATTTTATCCAACCATTTGGAGTCTCATTTTGGTCGTGGTACTCGGTTTCTTCTTCCAACTCTAAATGCAATCCTAGTGATTCCCGAACTTTTTCTAATACTTGTGTATTTTTGTATGGTTCTTCAACAGCATGAATAATTTCCATTTTCCCACCTTCTATGTGAACTGCCGGCCAACACTCGTCGGATATTATTGCTGTGTAGGGCTAAACATAAATATATGAATATAATTTTTGAATAACGAAATTTTGTATCATGTCAGGTCCAAAAATTTGGAGTTGCTAGAAAACCTTACTTTCTGATGGAACGACACGAGATCGATTTCTCCAGCTGGGGTCCCAGGAGTGAGTAGTGCAGGAGTAATAGCAACAACAATTTGTCCACGCGGTGCCTTCCTGATAGAGGCTCTAAAAGGAGCATCCACAACAACATGTCTCTGGACACCGGCTTGGTAAGCTTTTCCTGTGTACGGGACTTTCAAGGCAATCTTCGTATGAGTCTTCCAACCATAAACTAAAAATAAAAACTTTTTATACTATGTTCATTATTGGACTTATATAACATGAGCAAGCCTATAAGACAGCTTGTAGCAAATCTACTAACCTGGGTGTAACTCAGCCTGTACTTGGACATCCTTCACTCCGTTCTCCATTACTACTTTAACTTGACCTCGGAGACTAACATGGAGGGGCATACGAAAGTAGAAGTGAATAGGAATACCCATTGCAGAAGGGAATTCAAAAGAATTTTCCATCAGGTGCATTGTTTTTTGGTAGTTGATTGGCCAACCGTTGAGAAGTTTAGGCAAAAATTCATCCTTAGCTTGGGTAATGAGCTGTTGAATAGATTCTTCATTGATGGACCAGAGTCTTTCCATTTCTTGTCGGAGTTTAATCCTTATAGATGCCTCAGGCTTCTCGTCTTGTTCTCGTTGAGAAATGCTCAACACATTGTGAATAGTGTTGAGCTGGTGGTGAGGCTCAGAGACAGATGTCTTCTCAACAAATTGAGTAACTATGAAGCTCGCGAGTCGCTGAATCGTTTGGCCTTGCATGTCAAATTCAATAGGATTAGAATCTAAAGCTCCTAAAAATTATAAATAATAATTAATTATCAATATTATCCTTAAAGAAAAAAACATCGAATAAGTAAAGTTAATACATCGGCGAGTTGAAGAAGTCATGTGATTTGTCGCAAGTGTTATGTAGCTAACCTACCGTTTCCGTATTGGATGTTGTTCCTGTAGTACATGTAGTTAGGAATGATAGAATCTTTGGATCCAAAAAATTCAAAATGTTGTAGAAATCCTGTTTGAACGTGGTCCAACCATTGTGAGTTGTAGTAATTTTGAGACTTGGCATATCCAGCGTTGAACGGTTTACAAAGAGATAGAACAGCTTTAGCTTTCAAGCACATTTTTTGATGAATTGGAGATAAAGGAGGTTGGAGTTGAGCCAAGTGTTTCAATGTTGAGTATGTGAAAGCATGGACTTAAGTACAAAAATTTTAAATATAATAATTCAATTCAACATCGCTTTAAGGTTATCTTACCTTCCTGAGAAGCTGGAGACCAAGTATTATATGCCAATTGTTGCCAAACTGTCAAATCAGAGTTGGTATTGTAAATAAGAAGTGAAATAGCCGCCATACGGACCTCTGGATGTTCACTCTTATCATTTTGGACAGACATCAAGATTGGTAGGACTTTCTTCTCAATGAGGTCATCAGTCAATAAATCGATGGTACTACGATCGACAGCTCGAATTTCTGTCACAGGAATGTTGAGTGCAGATCGGGAAACAAGTAGATGTTTCAGTGCAAAGACAGCTTGAACCTGGAGAACGGACCAACAACAATTTTCTAATACTTAACCTATCGACTATTGGATTTTAATTTGTAATTTTCCCTACCTTTATATATGGTTCGACCTTATCATCTAAAATTTGTTGGACAACTGGAATGACATCTTCAACACCGATGTTCCCTAGAGCTACCAAGTATGTAGTTACCCAATGTTTATCCTCTTGCTCTTTAGATTCCATATGTTTCTTCAAATTTTTGATAAACCAAGGAGTATAAGCACGTTTGACTAGTTTCTCATCACAAAATTCTCCGTACAGTTGGACAGGATAGCGAGAATTTTTAATTTCAGTGTTGACGCATGATTGATAGAGAATATTTGAAAATGCAAGAATAGCAGCAGTCTTGACACTAGTTGAATCTTCCACTGAGCTTGAATCCATAAGTTCGAAAATTACTCTAATGATTTGTTCAGTTGGAGTTCGAAGGTACATCGGGAATGTTGAGATGATTTGAGCAGCTTGCTCTCCAGCTAAATCCTTTTTTTTAATAAGGTCGACCAAAAAGTTAATATTTGGATTTGTACCCGCTAGAATAGAATAAGTTATCAGAATCTAATTAAATGCCAACCTCACGCTCTGACCTACCGATACACATGGCGTCCAAGTAAACATTCCGATTTGTCTGATCTGCTTCAGTTTGGCTAACAAAAAATTCAAAAAAATTATATGATAAGTATTTTCTCAGAATACTAATTACAAGAAATCAATTTTTATACATTTTGGAAGCAATTTGATGATATAGTTCTTCTACATCGACATAGTTCAAATATCGAAGAATCTTGGCAACAGTGGAAATTTTACTCATTGTTTCAGCCTTAGCGATTGATTCTTTGTCTGTAAGAATATCTTCTTGGATTTCTTTCATTAGATCCTGTATTCTCTTCTTCATTCCGGAAGTTCGAAGGGGAGAAGCCAAGTAAGGATTGTTTGGTGCATATTTCAACGATGGTTTTGGCAGCTCAGCTTTTGCTTCCGCAGCTATATTCAAATAGGAACATTATTGAAGAACAGAGAATACTTACGCCTGATTTATACTTTGACCGTTCCTTGGCTTTGAGTAGGCTTAGAATTAATTATATTGCTGATTTATCAGGGTTCGAAAAATTACATATTTTTTCGAAAAATTCGGAATTATTCCAATGATTCGAATTCTTGACGAATTGTTCGAATTATTCACGAATTATTCACGAATTACTCGAATAATTCGAATAATACAAATAAATCTGCATAAGGAATAAGGTATTTTGATTTCGATATTTTTGTAACTCAGATGACAAAATATCCTCTCAGTCCTTTGCAACATTAACCGATTTGTGGAATTGCATCCTAAATCTATTTGAAATTAATTAGTTTACTGAAAGTCTTATGGGAAAACATCTGATAAAATTGTAATATAGTAAAGTTCGGCTATAGTGACTCCGGCTATAATAGAACTCCGGCTGTAGCAAACCACATTGTCCGGTCCCTGCCAAGCAAATGGGAAATTATGTGTTAAGTAGTCCGGCTAAAATGAAATCGGCTATACTGAACTTCCGGCCTTAGTGAACCAAACCTACCGGTCCCGAGAGTCATTTTGTCCGGTTATAGTGAAATATGTCTGAATTCCGTAATGATACCATTTGCTACTACTGTTCCTTATACTTTTATGCCTGCCCATCTATGCACCGGACTTGCATGTTGACCTATGAGTGAGTTTTAGTTTATTAAGTAAATTACTAATTCACAATGTCAAAATCAGGCAAAAAGCGCACTGCGTTGTCCTTAAACGATAAATTCGCTATCATTGCTGCACTTGTCTTCCAACACACCTCGCCAAACGTTATGTGAGAAATATAAGATTGGAAACTCTACAATTTATCTTATTTTGAAATCAAAATCTAAATTAATAAAATAAAATTTGGAAGAAGACTTCCAAAGATTTTGTGGTGTTAGTTAATAATAAAAGTGTTGAAATATAATTTGGTTACATTTAAGCAATTAGCTAAAATTCAAATATCAAATTCTTAGAATATAAAACGCCGATGTGACTATCCAAAGTTGGATTCTGCGCTCATCAAATGGTCTCAAGCAAATTCCCATTACCCAGTGCTTCTCTAAATCGGCTTCACTGAATTTATAGTGAAATATTTGGATATATGAACAATTATTAAATTGAAGTGTCCGTTCACTATACGGATATAATGAACTCCGGCTATACTGAACAATTTTGCCGGTCCCTACAAATTCACTATAACCGAACTTTACTGTAATATGTTAATAAGAAAAATACGCTTCCGTCGTATACGTTAAGAATACTTTAAATATAAAATAGTAAATAGCCACCCAAGTAAAGAATTTAAAACAAAAAACAATTATTATTTTCACTTGTTTAAAATTTGCCAAAAAACAATATAAAATTCATTGAATTTAATATTCTCTGAATTATTTAATGAATTATTCGAATTATTCATTCAGAGATTATTCATTTGGTGAACCCTGTTATTTACACATATTTGAAACTGTTTCGACCTTCCAACTGCCCAAAAACAAAAAGTCTAATTAGCTCTACATTTTTGCAGCTCATGCTCGATACACACAAAAAAAATAATATTATGAACCGATCACATAGACAATGCATCAGCAAAGTGTAAATTCAACGTTAGTCTTGAGTTATACCTGTATCATATTTGGCCCAAAATTCATCGTTCTTTTTTGTCTCTTCGCTCTCTTCTGATGAGGCGGAGTCTGAGCTCATGACTGCGCGTGGGCGACGTTTTATGGCTTTGTTCGTATAATAATGCTCTGTGGTCTCGATACTGTCTTCATTCATACTCGAAGAGTCATCTTCATCTGATTGGTCACGACGTGGAGTTTGGTTAGTCATGGTTTCTTCACTACTGTCGTTATCATTCCGTTCATCTTCAAATCCATGATCAACTTTACCTGATTTCTGAAGTCGTTGTTCTTGTGGATCAAATGTGTACGACAAGTCATGTATAACCTTAGGTTTTTGAACTTTGATTGGAATTTGTGCCTTGGTGATAGAAATCAGAGTGAAGTTTTGAATAGTTCCAGCAAATGTCTTTTGATTGAGACGAAGTCCAAAGTTAACCTGTTCTTCTTGCTTGATATTCAAAATTGTGTACTGTCTCCTATCTTTACCACAGGCAAGATAGCGGCTGATTACAAATCGATCAAAAGCAGTCCCAATTGTATTTTCTAAACAAAAAATTTTAAATTCAGTACAAAACTTTTTAGTTAGATGTTTTTTATAAGCAACAAATTTCTTACCTCCGGACCTATCATGCATTCCATTAAATGTCGAGTAAGTAATTGTTGGTTTCACTTTGCAAGCAGTAAAGTTAACAGTTTTTATGACCTCATAGACTTGATCTTGGGGTCCACAGAAGGAGTCGAAAGTTTTTGGCCATGGGACTTCACCTTGTCGTGTCTGTCAAACAACAAGGTTTAAATTTTCTGTAAATTTTTTTGATAATGTCTTACTTATTTGTTTTTTTTATCAAGCTTTCAATTTTATAATGCTTGTAAAGAAGTAATACTTTAGAAAAAACTTTGTTATTTACATAAATACGAACTTATGACTTTTTTTTTAAATTGCATTCAGATTTTTATACTAACCTAAGTGCCCGTTTAAACTTTTAGCATTTGATGTACGTTTTGGCAAATTTTATACAAATTTGAAACAATTTTGTATTACGTAAACTTTCTATTTCAGAATTAACTTTTTTTTTTGTCAACATAATATTGATTAGTATTTTATGTTACCTCTTGACTATCTTCGGCAGATTCGGAGTCAGGAGTTTGGGCGTATTGTCTATAGTAGCTATACTGTTGGTAGGCAGCTGGTTTGTAGTAATTGTAGGCTGATGTCTCATCATATTTCTCTATGTTTGGGGCATAGTAATACTTTGTTTCATATCCTTCTGCCAAATTCTTTCCATCAACTGTGTTTTCTTCACTACTTTCCCTGCTGTTACTTCGACGTTCATTTTCTTCATTAGAATGCTCTTGACTACTCTCTTGACCTGGTTGAGCCTCAGGTTGGATAGGATAAGGTGGTTGGAACGGACCTTGTTGAGAAACTGTGTAATATGTCTTACCTAAGCACCAAACAATTCATAATTTAAAAGAAAATTCGAATCTTTTTTAAACATATTTATTCTTAAAAATCTTACATTCTCCCAATACAGTATTTTCCATTACTTCATAGAAGAAACCTAGATAAATAAAATGAACATGCTGTCAAACTGTGTCAAATCAGACACATTCGAATAATAAAATAAATTTTTCAAAAGTTACCACTATCAGTGTTCTGATCCTCTGGACGTACAGAATTTGTTTTTCTGTTTAAATTTCCAGAAAGAATGACTTGAGAACCAGTTGTGTCAAGAACAAAGTGTGAGGCTTGACTCTTTTTAATATTAACTGCCCAAGTGGGTAGATGTTGTTCAACTTTGATGGAATTAACAATTCCATTACGCATGCTCAGTTCAATTGGAGACTCAAGATACTCCAATAGCTTAGGTTTGATTTCCACAGGGGTCTCATTTTGAAGTTCTCCGTCTCGCCATCCACCATTCAATTCTGAATTCAATTCAACGGCTTTGAAATTTTCAGGCTGAAATAAATTTGAAATTATGTCATAATTATTATTTAGTTTTAGATTCTTGTGTTCATTTTTGGTATTAATTTCCTAAATTTTGAAACAGAGTTAGGAAATTTATCTTGAAAAATTGTAGAACATACCTTGAGGACAATTGTTGTTGGTGAGAGGACTTGAACAGAGATTCTATAAGTAACTTCAAGACCTGCGTATTGGGTATTAATATCCGAAATACCAGACATGAGTCGTCCACGGGCTTGGTAAACGTATCGATTTCCAGGTTTGAAGGCATACTGAGTGGATACAAATCCCACTGAAATTTTTTTACATATAAGATGATAAAATCCAAAATTAAAAAATTTTAATAAAAATTTTTTTTTGGTATACTAGGAGACTTTACCAAGGAATAGTAACATCAGGCAGGCAACTGCCTTCATCTTCACGTCGATGTCCAAATTTCACTGATAAAACAAATTTTCAAAAAAAAAAAAATTTTTTTCAGTTAAGTTTTTCGAAATGGAATATCAAAAGAAAGGAAATTAAAAATTTCAGTAAAAATCTGTCAATAGACCTAACTGAAATTCAAAAGTAACTGTACATGAATAGGAAGTTTGAGTTATATTTATACAGAAGTTTATCAGTTGTTGGTCTCGTGTATTAAAAAAACCTTCAAGAAATCGGTTTATCATGAATGTAAACGCCAAAATCAATTGACTTTTGTTGAATCAGCATCAGCAAAAATTTATCATTAGCTTAAGAAAATTCATCGTATTTTTGGTTCAAAGCAACAATCAAAAAACAAAATAAATTCACTTCTAGCAGGAGTGTATATAACCTTGGTTTTTCTCATTAATGGAAACTACATATAAATTCAACTTTTTTATTCATTGCAAAGGATTCATTTGAATGTACTCAATGTAATCTCAAAATACAAGTTAATTCATTCGGCTCTTTTTAGCCAAATTTTAGTTTAACAAAAAGTATTAACATTTTATTTATGTACTAAAGTGAGTGTTTTCTTTAAAAAAAAGTTGCAAAAAGAAATCAATTTATAGTCAGGATCCTAAACATCGACATCTTAACTTTTAATAATAATAAAAACACAATTTTAGTAACATATACACATTTTCTAACAAAAATTTATTAGTCCAACTCTAAATGCCTTAATTATTTAATAAGAGTTCTTTTCGCTATTTTTACTTATAAAAATTAACCAAGATGCACCAATTTAAAACCAAATACCTAGAAGATACTTGTGAATTTTTGTCACTCTTCAGACTAACAGTTACAATGATCAATCAAAGGTCAAGTGTCAGAATAAGTTGTTTACTACTAAGTTGGCATGGGAGATTTTTGCTCGATTTTACTAACCAATTCCTAACAACAAAATTCTTAAACAACTATCATACTTTAATTTCTACAATACTTATGATAATGTTGAAATTAAACCAATACTGGAGCTCACAATATCCAGGAAACCTGAAATAAATGGAAAGTGAGGACATCATCGTTTTGTCACTGAGTCATCGAAAGCGAAACATTGGTATCGGAATTTTGTGTATTTTGTTGCTGATTCTGTAATAATTGTTGGCCGAACCTTCCTTACATTCAATTTTGAAGTAATACCAAATTTCTTGACAATGATTGAGCATTGAGTAAAAGTGAATGAAGTAATGGGTTAAAAGTAACTTCCAGTAGTTATAAAAATACTGGTTGGAGTGTACAAGGAATACTTGATATGAAGCATAATTTAAATACAGCCTGTTCCAAATTTACGTTCCNTTCCTTACATTCAATTTTGAAGTAATACCAAATTTCTTGACAATGATTGAGCATTGAGTAAAAGTGAATGAAGTAATGGGTTAAAAGTAACTTCCAGTAGTTATAAAAATACTCGTTTGGAGTGTACAAGGAATACTTGATATGAAGCATAATTTAAATACAGCCTGTTCCAAATTTACGTTCCCTATAGCAAGGAAAGAGCCCATACTTCCTCTTTTTATATGTTGTAGTTGTGAAACGAAATTGAGACTGAGCGCGAACGTCATTCATGATTATTTTATAAATCTCAGAAAGTTGTTTCAACTTTTTCTGTGATTTGATAATTTTATCGCTATTGCTTGGTTTTGATAAATAGTTTCATCTATTTTTGAATTAGTAATCATTACGATCATTGTTAAAAATATACTTAAAAANTATAAATCTCAGAAAGTTGTTTCAACTTTTTCTGTGATTTGATAATTTTATCGCTATTGCTTGGTTTTGATAAATTGTTTCATATATTTTTGACTTAGTAATCATTACTATCATTGTTAAAAATATACTAAAATTTTTTTATAATATTGGATAATCGCTATAGACTTGATCAGAGGACGCTTCTAGCAACTCGATATTTGGAAACTAANTTTTTTATAATATTGGATAATCGCTATAGACTTGATCAGAGGACGCTTCTAGCAACTCGATATTTGGAAACTAAGGGTCCTCCGTAATTCTAGATGAATATACAAATTGTTTCCATATTCCAACACCATTTTCTCGCACAATTCGGCAAACTGTAACCTGATTGAAGGAAACTGGTTCTATTCAAATAAAGAAAGGTCAGTTTCGAAATCTGTATCACAGAATACCACTTTTTATACAGAATGGCAAGAAAGTTCCGAAAATTTTAGCTGAGTTGCAGGTTTCAACTCATGAATGATTCCTGGAGCTCAACTTAGCATATTCTCAAAATCTCTACTGCTTTGTGCACAGACGTCTGCCAACATACCTCAATGTCAATGGTACGCAGGTACGAAAAGTAAATAAAGAAATTAATNTTGTGCACAGACGTCTGCCAACATACCTCAATGTCAATGGTACGCAGGTACGAAAAGTAAATAAAGAAATTAATCTTGAAAATTTTTTTGTGCTTTTACTTATTACGACAATTATTACGACATAGAAAAGCTTAAAAAACTGGAAATACGGAACGCAAAGTTGGACCGCCCTGTACTGTACGTAGACTCGCGTAGATTCTGCGTTCACTACAAAACTTCTACNTTGTGCACAGACGTCTGCCAACATACCTCAATGTCAATGGTACGCAGGTACGAAAAGTAAATAAAGAAATTAATTTTGAAAATTTTTTTGTGCTTTTACTTATTACGACAATTATTACGACATAGAAAAGCTTAAAAAACTGGAAATAANTTTTGTGCTTTTACTTATTACGACAATTATTACGACATAGAAAAGCTTAAAAAACTGGAAATAAGGAACGCAAAGTTGGACCGCCCTGTACTGTACGTAGACTCGCGTAGATTCTGCGTTCACTACAAAACTTCTACTTACCTTTTTCGCACCCAAGTTAGATTGTTGCGCCGTATACTTGTTTATATAGACTTGACTTTGCATTCAATTCCTTTCCACTAAATTTCATTCCTTGAAGTTGATAAATTGAAGATTTCAAAATGACAAATTTTCAAAATTGAAATAAGTTACCGCAGCTTACCGCTCACACCTGACAGAAAAGTTAGATTCACAAGCTTATGCTTATGAATCTAACTTTTCNGTTACCGCAGCTTACCGCTCACACCTGACAGAAAAGTTAGATTCACAAGCTTATGCTTATGAATCTAACTTTTCTGTCAGATGTGAGCGGCAACCCGCGGAATGTTTTTACTTTTTAGTGAGTCCGCGAAAATTTACGCACACGCACTATAATCTATCGTTGGTTCTAGAATAGAGAATAATTTGATCGTCTAGCCAAAGTTCAGGATACGTTAGATGTCAATTTGTTGTGAAGAACTAAAAGTGAAACATTTTTTTAATCTGTATGAAACTTCAAGAAGATTTCAACATTTAGATGGTAGGAATTTGTCACTCAATTTCGTAGGAATCATAGTATTGTTTCCTTAAAATATTACCAATTAGTAAAGTGTTTTGTTTTTACCGGANGGAATCATAGTATTGTTTCCTTAAAATATTACCAATTAGTAAAGTGTTTTGTTTTTACCGGAACAAGAATCAATTAATTTATATACTAGTACCACATGATCCTACACCTAAACTCCACATCACTAAAGGGTATTTTTAGAATCCTGTTTTGAAAAATTCAAGTTTGATTTTTACTAAAGGGCATTACATTGTATTGTTAAGCTGGATCTATAGTTGCCTTTCCCCGACCGTGCTTCGAGGAAAGTGCGGTGTGGTTAAAAAATTTCAATGACGCAATCAGTTTTTCCCAAGGCAACTGCATTCAAATAGGTGCTGAATGTTTTTAACCACACCGCACTTTCCTCGAAGCANAACTATCATAACAAAAGAAAATTTAAATAATTATTATTTAACTAGTTATAATTAGACTTAATCCTGCACTAATCCGTAAAAAAACAAAAGGTAAGAAAGACTAAATTTACATTATTAATTGAATTAATATTTTCCCTCATAACAGTATTAACAAATTTTATAATCTCTTAATAGGCCGGAGATTAATTTGGCATCGGCATTTAACTTTGCCCGGGAATTCAATTTTTCAAATTAAAAAAAAAAATCTTAAGAAAAATTCAATACTTCAGCCGTGTCCATATCTGATTCCAGGGAAGTACCAAACTTAAGTCGCAGACTAATTTGGATTTGGTTTTTTAAAGTGCGATAACCCTTAGTAGTGTGGAATAGTGAAGCATAGCTCCTACACCCACGGGATAGTGAGCATAGACTCCTATACCCGATTAAAGTCTTCCCCATCTCTGCCAAGAGATGAGGAGAAGCACAGATGATGGATCCCCCACCAGCAAAAAAGACTTTGCTGGTGATAACTGGTGGATCATCATCATATAGTCAAGGTTTGAAACAGCATTTTCCCAATCGGCTCTGTAGCACAAATGGTAGTGCGTTGGGTCCGGAATACCCAAGACGTGGGATCATACCCCACCAGAGACCATCTTTTTGGGTTAATCGCTGTTTCAAGCCTTGGCGGGGTAGTCATATCCCGTCAGTAGTACTATGAAGTATTGTTTGTGTTTGAGGATGTTAACATTTGGTAAATAATTTTTGCTTTTAACATTTTTAATCTAGTTCATTAAAAATAAATAAATCTATACTAGTATCTAATTCAGCAATTAAAAATAAAGTAAATTAAGATTGTAATTAAGTGCTACAGGAGAAAATAAACTTAAACCCTGAGTGAAAGGCGGGTCACATCGCAAAATTCGAAAGGAATTTCGCTAACAAGTTTCGGTTGGCCGGGAAAGAATTTAAATTTTATAATTCACACATTGAAAATGTTTGAATTCAAACAAAACAATTGTTTACCTGATGTACTGCATACTTTTTTGTGTGGTATGAATTAGCCGCATTCACGGATTATATCTGAGCAAAAATGACTGGAAAATAGTTTAATACCAAAAACTGACCACTTCTGGTGATAAAGAAACTTTTGATAAATTGAAATACGCACAACTCGACTTTAACTTGGAGGTGTTGGTTCAGCACCCTATTGAAAACGGAAAGTTCTGCAATGAGTCTTGTGCAAGAGTCGAAACAACTAACTTATCCAGGTTATCAAGTTTCATAGCACTACGGTAGCTATTGGAATCAAAGTTAATGTTGGATAAACTCAGACCTACTGTTGCTGCCAACTTATTGACAGCCAGTTTTCTGTCTTAGGGTATATCTGTTTATTTTTTTGTTTTTGAGCCATTTCCATTGGAAACCGGAATTTTTAGGAAAAACTGTTGATTAACCGCTCACTTCTACCCAACTCAATTTTCATCTTTACTTACCAAAATTTTTTTTTTGCAAATTTGAATCAAACTAACCCAACACACATGAAATACAATTAAAACCTAACTAACCTAAACACTAAACATACAAACGTTTCGTATAACAACTACTTCCTCCAAGGAGTAGTCACTCACAAAGAGGAGATTTCATATTTCATATTGAAAGAACATTAAAAAGTAAAGAGAAAATTTGGTTTAATCATCGCTTAAGCATGGGATTAAAGGATAGAATGTTTAAGTTTGTTTAAAACCAAGTTTTGAAACTTAACTGCATAATTTCCTATGATATTATACTAAAGTTTGAAATACTTAATTTTAACTAAATGTTAACATTTACCTCTCAGCCTGGAGAGGTGATTGAAATACCTCGCCTCCCTCAATTGTAACGTTTTGTTGCAATTAAATTAAATGTACTACGAAACATCAAACTCAGAAAAATGTTAAATTTTTTCGCGCACACATATTAAAGACCAATAGCCAACAGCAATTCTTGCTAGAGTATAAATTCTACCAAAACATTATGAACAAATGTCAGGCTACTCAGCGGTTATCATTAGGTGATGAAGTATACGCAGAACTAAAATACTAGTATGAAGTTGGGTTGGGCTAAGTTTGGGTTATGCTTGTTGGTAGTGTTGTTAGCTTTACGAAATCTGTCTGTCATTTGTGCAGTTTATTAAAAAAATCTTACGAAAAAAGTCACAAAAGCGTCGACTAAGGAAATCACACGCAAGAATAACATCACTATCAGACGGGCTGAAGCTTCATAACCGTGAGTTGTGAAAGTGGGTGAAAAATTGTGTTACCATGGGATATTGCTCAAAAAAAAAAGGAAACAGATATATCCTAAGACAGAAAACTGGCTGTCCATATATTGGCAGCAACAGTAGTCTGTCCTCTTTGTGGTAGGGAAGAAGAGAATCGGAATCATTTTGTTATTTTAAGTCTATTTGCTAACAGCGGAAATTGGTACTCGGAAAACCATAACTTTAAACCCGAGGACCTACTAGATACTGCAATTTCTTCATAAATTCGTGACGATTCCAAATGGGCTAGCGTGTGAGCGAATTGGAATATTGATGCTGTTTTATGGAGACTGCAATAAGCCGTGGCGGGTCGGCCGGCTCAAGCACGATGTTCTAATTAATAGGCATATCGCTCATCCCTCTAAAAATTACATTAGCATTGAAATACTCATTACTGTTCAAAAGCAATAGAAATATTTCAATAATGAGACTATGCTCAATGTTTCAATGTATTCAAATTTCAATATTACATGCCCTAGTATGAAAAGAGATTGGAAATATATAGTGTGCTAATATCCGTGATTTAATCAGTTGATCGAATTACAGAATTTAAATTTTTACTTTGGTTTCACTAAGGCTACATTTCCTCTGCAAACTGAGACCGCTCCACCTTCTTTTGGTGTAACATCAAAATCAAAGATTTCCGTTGGGACTGCCACAGAGCAACAAGCATTAGGAACTAAATTAATCACAGAAATACGCTCATAAATATCTACATATTTTCCGTTATTTCTATAAACATATAATTTGATTGAAGTAAGTAATATGTATGGTCTTCGTTTTAACTTACCATCAACAATGCTATTGATTCTTCCTTCACATGGACAAGCAGACAATAGGGTAAAAATTTGCTCTCCAGTGTAACCAAATTTCTTGAAGTACTCTATGCAATTAATGCATGCATGCCTGTATGCCTACACGACAACAAGATAATTGAATATTTTGTTTCAATTTTGATAATTGAAGAAAAGTTATTAAAAATTTTTTGTTTTACCATTGTAGCATCCAGATAGTGTTGTTTCCCACTTTTTTCGTCTACATTAATGCCTTGAAAGGTTATGTACTTGGAAAATTTAGGTTCAACAGGTCCAGGAATAAAAATTGGATTTTTCATAGCTAAGAGTTTAATTCCATTTTTCAACAAACGAGTCCTGAGAGTAACAACTCCACTCATTTCAATTCCACCGCAAAACTAAAAATGATAGTAATATTTATAAATTAGAAGGGCTAGAAACTTAAATGGAACTTGACAAAGCTAATGTAGGTGTTTACAAAATGGTTCGTATATATGCATGATAGTTGCAGCTACAGATAAGTATTTTCTTTGAACTCAGCTTACTAAAAAGATGTGAATATCAGTTTTCAAAGGGATGTCTCAACACAAATACCAGTCAGTTATATCGAAATGGTGTATTCTAGAAATCAACCCAGATACAGGGTTCTGGAAGTACTACAGACAGTCTATCAAATGTCTCTTTAATATTATCATCTTTCACATCTGAACAGTCGACAACAGGTAAGTGCTAACGTGCAACACAGACATCATTTTTTTTTCCTCCTTCGCTTTCCAATGGACAATAGAAATTCACTTGTCTCAAGGAATTCAGATTATAAAGGAGTAGAATTTTAGACAAGGGTGTATGATTTATTTTCAAACAATTGTTACTATGCACTACTTTACCTGCATCTTGTCTCATCTTCCAGAAAAACATTTTGTAAAATTTAAAAATATCCACCAATTTTTAGTTTGTCTATCAATCATTTTAATGCAGTTATTTGAATAATGCAGCTTATCCGACAACACTGACCTAGTTTGCTCAACGTTTTTCTAAGACTCCAATTTTACCTTATGGTAATTTACAAATTAAATAATATCTCGAATATTTNACAATTGTTACTATGCACTACTTTACCTGCATCTTGTCTCATCTTCCAGAAAAACATTTTGTAAAATTTAAAAATATCCGCCAATTTTTAGTTTGTCTATCAATCATTTTAATGCAGTTATTTGAATAATGCAGCTTATCCGACAACACTGACCTATTTTGCTCAACGTTTTTCTAAGACTCCAATTTTACCTTATGGTAATTTACAAATTAAATAATATCTCGAATATTTTGAAAACTAATGGATGGATCGCAATTTAGTTTTTACTACTGAATATCCCATGCATCAAGCTCTTCCAACCATGCAGTGCGAACTGTGCACGAGTATTCTATGTGCTAAGTGTCTGTTGACGGAAAGATTTTTTTTTCTGTAATAAACATTCTGAAAAAAATATTGTTTCCATCTAGCTGAATTTAATGTATTCCAAGAATAAAGTCCGAATTTAAGATGGATGGATATGGTTAGGGTAAAATTAAGAACGACTAATTTTTCTGACGCCCAGGTTCAAACCCTAGTTCAAAAACCATCAAATCAGATAAAATACATTTTTTACATATAGTTCAGCTCTAAAANGAGTATTCTATGTGCTAAGTGTCTGTTGACGGAAAGATTTTTTTTTTCTGTAATAAACATTCTGAAAAAAATATTGTTTCCATCTAGCTGAATTTAATGTATTCCAAGAATNTTTTTTTTTTCTGTAATAAACATTCTGAAAAAAATATTGTTTCCATCTAGCTGAATTTAATGTATTCCAAGAATAAAGTCCGAATTTAAGATGGATGGATATGGTTGGGGTAAAATTAAGAACGACTAATTTTTCTGACGCCCAGGTTCAAACCCTAGTTCAAAAACCATCAAATCAGATAAAATACATTTTTTACATATAGTTCAGCTCTAAAACCAATAAACAAACACTAACTACTATAATTAAACCTAATTTTTATAACAAAGCTTTCCCAAATTTCAACAGCGAGAACAATACTCTCACAGCAGAAAACAAAAACTCATGCTACTCGATGATACGCTCAAACAACAATAATTCTTTTCTCATCATTGTCCTATACAATGGGAAAATGCAAATGACAAAAAAAACTATTCTAATCTGTCCATCAAAATTAAATGAAGTATCAAAACTAACATTTCCATGTTTTTAATTTGAAATGAGATCAAAAGAAATAACAAAATGTAGGAAGTACAACTTGATATTTCTTTACCTTGTGTCAATATTTTGAAAAATTTTCAATCGAATTTCGTATTGCATGAGTGAGGTGTAACATTTTAAGTATTTGACACTCCATATTTAATATTTTGAGTTTAGTTCGAATTTAGTCTTTGTTAAAACAAATCAATCCATTTGCACTACCATGTTCTTGTGATGCAAATACAGAAGTATATGTAACTTGCATCTCTGCTATGAAAGCCTACTGACGGATGGATGGACGGAAAAGCGACAAATCATAGACTTCTTTAATCGCCATTATAAAAGGAAAAACAAGTTTACGCTTACGGTAATTTCCCCATCGCCTTGTGAGAAGTGCAGGTCTCCAATACTCAAATTAGCTCCAGGGACGTAGACAGGATACCAAATTTTGGCACCACGTGACAAATTTTTGATATCACAATTACCACCATTTTCTGAAAATAGAATTAAAATAAAATAATCACCCATCCAATGTGAGAGGACGCAGAAGCATATTAAATTTGTTATNTCTGAAAATAGAATTAAAATAAAATAATCACCCATCCAATGTGAGAGGACGCAGAAGCATATTAAATTTGTTATCAACTTCAAAATTTTTTCGCCATTAGGGTGAACCATGTGGAAACTAGTATCGGACTCAATCAAAACATAATTCATGTAATAACAAGTTTCAGGAACACATGTCACATGATTCACCTNTCTGAAAATAGAATTAAAATAAAATAATCACCCATCCAATGTGAGAGGACGCAGAAGCATATTAAATTTGTTATAAACTTCAAAATTTTTTCGCCATTAGGGTGAACCATGTGGAAGCTAGTATCGGACTCAATCAAAACATAATTCATGTAATAACAAGTTTCAGGAACACATGTCACATGATTCACCTNGCTAGTATCGGACTCAATCAAAACATAATTCATGTAATAACAAGTTTCAGGAACACATGTCACATGATTCACCTTGTATGTCTCACATCGTTTCGAGAAATAGCAGTGCCAGTAAATATTTGCGGATATCAAAAACAGGGCTATTCAAAGTTTTTTTCACCGTAGTAGCATTTTGTTTTTAATATAGTTTATTAGCCAATTCTTTTAAAAAATTTCTGTTTAAAATATTGATTTTCCTTCTGGAAATTAAAGTATCATCCTTACGCTTAATTTAAACTTTTTCAATTTGACTTTTCCTAAGAAATTTTCTAGATACTTTTTGTCTAGGAAAAGCATGGAGAATTAAAATTTATGCTTTTTCCATGTCTTTCCCAACCATTCTCAATGCTTTCTTTAGGCAACGCTTGCAAATCGCTTTTCCCAGAGCAAAAATTTATACTTTAAACCATTCATTTGTCAATCAATAGCTAAGCCATACAATCTCCATGGTTGAACCAGTTTCTACTTTTGATGGAGGCTTAATAGGGAAAGTTTTTGGACATGAATGTTTATTTGTGAAAAGTGGTTAGAAAATGGACAGATAAATATCAGGATACGTTAATCGTTCTTCTACAAGGATTTCCTTCAAGTAATTGTTTTTTCTTTAATACAAATTACGAATTAATAAAAACTGGTTCCCATAAATTGGGTCGCTGGACAGGTTGGGTAAAGCGAGAGAGTTTCTGAAANTACGAATTAATAAAAACTGGTTCCCATAAATTGGGTCGCTGGACAGGTTGGGTAAAGCGAGAGAGTTTCTGAAAAGTTCTAGAAATACGGCTACATTTTCGCAAATTGTAATGAGTTTGTAATTGCAAAATGTTACATTGGCATTTCGGAACCTGACCTAATCAAGGAATTTGGTAAAAAAGATAAAAACTTTGTCTCCAGATATGTTCAAAAGAGTACCAACTATTCTGATTCATTCCTGATTCTCTAAAAACTTTANTACGAATTAATAAAAACTGGTTCCCATAAATTGGGTCGCTGGACAGGTTGGGTAAAGCGAGAGAGTTTCTGAAATGTTCTAGAAATACGGCTACATTTTCGCAAATTGTAATGAGCTTGTAATTGCAAAATGTTACATTGGCATTTCGGAACCTGACCTAATCAAGGAATTTGGTAAAAAAGATGAAAACTTTGTCTCCAGATATGTTCAAAAGAGTACCAACTATTCTGATTCATTCCTGATTCTCTAAAAACTTTANGAAAACTTTGTCTCCAGATATGTTCAAAAGAGTACCAACTATTCTGATTCATTCCTGATTCTCTAAAAACTTTATATAAATTTGTGAGTTACTGTGCATATCGTATTGAACAAAGTGCATAAAATTCTAAGTTACTAATCCCTACTAAATTAAGCAATCAATCGAATTTTTTATTTAGCTCGGTGTATAAACTCAGTTTTGCATAATAAACCAATTTTCTAAAGTAAATAGGGTGAAGAGGGACACTATGTCAAATGCTTACAAATCGAAGGCAAGAGTTTATCATATTGTCCAGCATGATTAATTATGTCTGTCTGGAGGTATCTCGGTTATTTCAAAACAAATTTCTTACCGAAAAGCTTAGGAACGAACGGGGACAAAAGTTTTAATTTAGCATTAAAATGGGATGGGAATTTTTTTAACAAAAAGTAATAAAAATTTTGTTTCTCTTGGTTCAGCACGTCGGTATGTGCCTAAACAAATAACGATGATTCAATTGCAGTTTCTTGACGCTCATTTCCTCCACCCAATCGTAATGCTAAATGAATCATCAGTTGACCTTACGAAACTTTCGCCCGTTACGTTCGGTCTAATGGTCTCTCTATCTTACCAGTCTTATTTCGTTTCGTCATCATCACGTATTGCGTTGTTCACGAGGCATTTACAGTTTGTTGAAGCAAAATTGTAAGAAAGAATGAACCAATGTCTTTACTCTCTTATCAAACACTCTGGAGTTTGAGTCTCCATTTGGATTTAAGTCCTTATCTACTCTTTCTCTATGCTATTACTATTGTACGACCTTTCTCAGGACCTGAATGTCGTGAAAAAGGTCATTTAGTTTAACTAACTATTAGTGCATACTTTTAAACGGGTTTAAGTCCCCATTTGTTATCAAAAAGAAATATGGATTATGAGTCCACAGTTAAACAAAACCAAAAGTAGCTTTAGAATATTTGTTACTTTAGTTTGAGGTCTTTACTTAAAAACCTCTTTCTAAAAACCTAATAAACTAATAATCACTATTGAGTATTAAATATTATAAAAATGCACAGAAATTTTTTACAGCTCTTCAATGAAGTAATTTTAAGGGGTTATTATAATTGTAAGATGTTGTTATGAGACAAAGCCCAAAGTCGAGGAATGGGATATGACCCCTCCACCACAGCCAACAGAGAATCTTCCGATCACTCTATCTGCTTTGTCATTGCTTTACACTAATCTTTGTTTATTTCTTCTAACATTAAGCCTTAATTTCTCTAAATTTTTAAGTAAAACCTTTTCGAACCATGTGGAAAACATGTCATGTGAAAGAATCCTTTCTAAGTTTACTAAAAATGATTTTTCATTTTGTGCTAATAACATTTTATTACATATTTTTACTCACCTCTTGGCGGAATTGTCCGAGCTCCTTCCCGTTTCACTTTTTCTGCATCATTTGATCCTTCCAACTTACCCACAAATGCTCCATTTTTATTTGGAGGGAAAGCAACTGCAAAATAATAAACTTACACCCTTGCTTAAATTTTTTAATTATTTTACCTGGTGGTAACCTGTTGTTAGACGAATCGATGATTTCTTGTTCCCGTTTGTTCCATGTGTCTAAAAGTTCCCTTGAAGGTGCTGTACCAAGTATCCCTGGATGAATTAGNTCTTGTTCCCGTTTGTTCCATGTGTCTAAAAGTTCCCTTGAAGGTGCTGTACCAAGTATCCCTGGATGAATTAGCCCGGCAAATTTGATTCCAGGGAGATGGCGACTCGTTGCATAAATACCATGAAAATCCCAAATTGCCTTAGTTGCTTTTGGAAATAAATCATGGAGAAAGCTAGCACCATTATCTTTGTCAAAAATTCCAGTATATCCCNTCTTGTTCCCGTTTGTTCCATGTGTCTAAAAGTTCCCTTGAAGGTGCTGTACCAAGTATCCCTGGATGAATTAGTCCGGCAAATTTGATTCCAGGGAGATGGCGACTCGTTGCATAAATACCATGAAAATCCCAAATTGTCTTAGTTGCTTTTGGAAATAAATCATGGAGAAAGCTAGCACCATTATCTTTGTCAAAAATTCCAGTATATCCCCATTCTTCTCCGTTTAATGGTTGAATTTCTAAGATTTCAACCTCCAATGCATCTCCTGGCTCTGCACCCTCGACGGCGATTGGTCCAGAAAGATTATGAATCTGACTTAAATCCACTTCTAGAATATCCCGAGCATCATCGTCATTTCGAATTTGACCACCTGCATGAAATTATAATTAGTTATTGTCTGGTAACTACTCTGATCGTTTTTCAAAATTATTAAGTTTTGAAATATAATTTCACGTTTTGATCATAATTCCAAATGTTGATTTGTAGGTTTTTCAATGACTCTGATTCAGTCACTTAACATCCAAATTCTGAATCAGACTCCCGAGTCTGAGTCTGCCTGTTTCAAGATTCATGTGTCGTCTTTCGAGTTTCGATTTAATTCGCAAAGGAATAGATGCAGTATAACGTTGAGCTTATTGACTCAAACTCTTAATACCGACGATGAGTCAGATTTTGGTGATTTAATTTTGTACGTCTTTATATTGACAGTTAGCATCAGAACTGCTTAATCGAATGTCTGACTCAATGAGTCAAGTCACACTGACTGAGGCAGTCACATGGAAAAATTACATAAAATTAATAAGTTTTGTGACTAACAATCGGAAAATTGGATACATCATTGAGTCATGATTTACACAAATGCAGACAAAAATAAGGGACATTGAGTAACGTGGTCAAGTCACTAGGAGTAGATAATTTTGAAACAAAAAAATTATTTTAACTTTTTCTTTGTTAATTGTTTCCAATAAATTATTTTGAATAGTTTTTGTCAATTAATTTTTTGTCTTAGGTGTTTTCAACTAATTGTTTCTTCAATTTTTTAACAGGTTAGGCCATACTCTGTTTTTAATTTAAAAAAAAGTAGGTTTCTGAGCCAGATGGCGGAGTGTCACCCGGCTCTCGTTTTGTCTGGTTACTATAGCGCAAAAATATGAAAAATTGAAACTGAAAGATTTTCGTAGGGTATTTGCGGCAAAGAAATATGCTCAGAGAAGAGTACTTTTATTCTAGCAACCTTCGCAAATTTGATACAGTAAACAATAATTGTTTTTACTTATTTTAGAGAATGAGTTGTTTACATTTTTAATTGGCTTGTTATTTTTCGAAATTTGAAAATTAAAGAAAAACAGAGTGTGACCTAACATGTTAAAGGCAACCTTGGCTTATTGTATTTTGTTTTTTCTTCACGAGCTCCATCTGACGGTGAACCGAAAAATTTTGGAACTAAAATTACAACTCACCACGATGAAAATTTTATTCAGAAACCTTTAAAAATAAAACACGTGGTGACCGATATTACCGCGCCTGGTACTGGGAGCTTTCGCCACAAAATCGTTTAAACTCAATTTACCTAAGCCTCATATTTCGTCAAGGGTAAAAAATCCTATCATAAATTATCGCAAATTTGATATTTAAAAATTTTCAATTTTTCTATATCTGCCATAACCATAAGACAAACTAAACTTGTGTCATTCTCTTAATTAACCCGGAATATCCACCACCAATATCGGTCCTCTTCTACATGTATTGTCGCAGAGTTTATTTTACTGAATTTATATAATTTACCTGTCCAATCAAGGCACTCTACTCGAAATACTTCATTTTCAGCCACAGTTGCAACGGCAGGAATATCAGGATGCCATCTATTGTGTAAAAGTCCTGGAATTGGTTGATTTCTGACGGATTTCTTTACATCAACAGAAATTATTGTCTTCACCATTGTAACAATCTAGGAGCACAAAATCCAAATATGGTACAAGACACAACTAAATGATAAATAGTAATGTTTTCTTTTTCTAATTGCGGCATAACTTTTGTAAGATAATCTATTAACCTAATATCAGAGCTCGGATGTTAGTCCTCCAAGGGTTTCTAAAATTTATTTTTAATTTCCTGTCGGACAAATATTTTTACGATATACAAAAAAACTGAATAGCCGATTGGGGTATATCCTTTAGAGGTGGTCGAAAAAAGTATTTTTTTATTATTTTTTTTTCCGGATTTTTGAATATCTGTATGAATGCATTGAAGACGTTTAACACAATTTTTTCAAAAAATGAATTTTTTTTTCGAAAATATTTTTCAACTTGCCCAAAAATATATTTATTAAGTGTTGTAAACACATTTTGTCCGCCAATCCATCCGTCCGTCCGTCGGCACTCTAACTTAAAAACGCATTGGCGGAACGAAACGCAATTTTCACTAATATAGCCCATGCACTATGAACGGACAAGTTCGAACAACGTCAATTCTGACCTAGATTTTTTATTTTTCTTCCCAAACTCCAATTTTGTCTTATGGTAATTTACATGTTAAATAATAACTCGAATATTTCGATAACCAATGGATGGATCGATGTGGGATTTTTATTATGGCATAGCACACGCATCTAACCCCATTCCACGCATACGAATAACCTGACTACCTAACAACCTAGCAACCTAACAACTTAGCATTATCTTGCCCTACTATTATTATATTAATATTATATTAATATTAATATTACTCTACCCATGGCGTTACTCTACCCTACATATTACCCGACCCCGGGCATAAACCGACCTCCTACATTTCCTGACCCCAGACATTAACCAATCCCTGGCATTACCCGACCTCGGGCATTACCCGACCTCGGACATTATTCGACCTCGGGCATTACTCTACCTCTGGCATTACCCTACCTCGGGCATTACCCTACCTCGGGCATTACCCGACATCGGGCATTACCCGACACCGGGCATTACCCGAGCCTGAACTTGATTCGACAACCGACTTTAGCATATACTAGGCATTAATCATATGTACGTAAAATTTGAACTTTTGGCACAAAAAAATTGTCTTTTGTCAAAACTGTCATAATTTACTACAGAACATAATTGTTTCATTTTGCTTATCAAAACAGTTTCAAGCATTATTAAACGTACATAAATTACTTTTCGAGAATGATACTTCCTACAATACAGGGAGCCTCCACAGTTTCAGAATTTATTCTACAATTTGCTTTCCAATAAATTGTAACGTTTGATGTTTTGATTAAGTGCTCAGCGGTTTTTAATTATCGTATTCTTTTCAACGTTATTTTGTAAAAACGATTTTCCTAACCAAACTCCATAGATGCTTCCAATGGAAAGGTAGCAATTTCTTGCTAGTCTAATAAACCTTCACAGACTACTGGATTGAATTATGAATATCGTATTAAGAATTCAACCTATCCACATCGCATGGATTTTGTTGAACCGATTCAGGAAACGCTATCCAGTTTCTGAGTTGCTTCTGAGTTACCTGACTCCGAATCAGTCAGGGTCATGACTGACTGATTCCAAGCCGACTTAACCTAACAACCTACCAACTCCCAAAAGGCAAGGAGTCAGTAATGACTCACAGAGTCAATTTCAAATTTTAGAGTCAGTCATGACTCACTTAGTCAGTTTCTGAATCAGTGAGTCTGACTCACTTAATATTTCCCTGAATCAGTGAGTCTGACTAATGCCAAACGGAGGCAAGGTGAACACTGGCTATTTTCTAAAATAAATGAAAAATTATTTTAATTATTTTGTTTCCTATCTATTGTGTGTGATATGATGTTGCAAGCGGTACGCATTTACTGGAGGAAAAATAGAAAAGTGTAATGTGGTATTTCCCCAATGGGTAGTTGAAGCAACTTTTATTTAAACCGACACGCTCCGCTTTGTATTAAGGATACCCCAGCTACAATTGATTTAAAACTTTAGATTTAGTCCGCGATTGCGCTTACAATTTCTGTTTAATTTTGTTCATCAAATTAACTTCAAGTATTTAAGAAATATCCGGTCTAATTTTGGGGTCAAACGATACTGCTTGAAAATCTATCAAACTTCAAAGTTGAAACTAAGTTTCACTAACTTCACCTAATCGCACTGGTTTGACTTTTAAGACGTTATTGGATAAAAGTATATAAAATTATCTACTTTACTTGTAAATGTTTACGAAATCGAGAGGAGAATGAAGATTAGCAGGAAGTGTATAAATGTAATTACACAATTCCTTCCATACAAATAAATTTAAGTAAAGTACTCTTCAGTGTTAATAATTTTTTACAAATAAAATTTAATGAAAAACTTTTAACAACCAGCCATCTGTAAACCTTATTATATACTTATTAGATTTATCATAGGTTATGCGTAATTTTATGAAGATTAAAAAAGTAGTTAAATAAGTAGATAAATAAATATACTCGTAATAAATTAAAGCATCACTACGTTTGTAACGTAGTGAAGTATCTTTCGTAGTAGACAAAATTTTAAAACCAAATTGCTGAATGCGCTTTTACAAATATTGATTTTAATTTTTATGCTATAAAGAATCACTTTTTAGCAAATGCGTAATTAGTGTTTATTTTCTGCAATTAAAATCTGTAACAACAAATCGAACTGGCAATACCTAATTCACATCCAAATCAAAATAAGTTTCCTTTTATCATGTAGTTTTATTCACTGAAGAATTGCAAACAAAAATTTCAAAATCGCTGGGGTTCTAATTCATCCAGGGTTTTAACCAAATATTTTCTCTATTCCTTCGTTACTTATCGTACCCACCACCTCTTCTAAAAGCCCTTCCGAAGTAAAAGTTTTCTCGAAATTGCACGGCTTGCATCGGTATTATTCCATTTCGCTTCATTTTTTTTGAAGTTAGGTATAAACCCTCCCACCAAAACGTTAGCTGTTAAGAATACAAGTTGTACAGTACTTACATCATTATATATAATGTTACAAATCTTTGGGCTTTCCCGTTCATTGTTCTTTTTATTAAAAGTACTCCAGGTATAACAGATTCTCGTCTTGAGCTGGTAGTAATTCATACAAATAATCCCGTAGAAGCCATCTGGTTTAAGTGTTGCTGGAATTACATTTTTTTTCAACTTTAATGCACTGGAATCCACTATTGTAACACAGTTGCTCTTTGCATCTGCTCACATCTGAAACAAAATAGTAATATAATAAAGACTCATATATTTGAAATGATGATACTTTATTCAATATAATCAGAGGGCGGATACTTACTTATCTACTTCTTTTTGGGTATTGCACCTGCACCTCTGTACCTTCGTATCTTTCCGATTCATGTAATTTGAGGATGAATGGAATGCCCTTATAAAAAAGTATTTTAAGTACTTTTGGTTTTTAGGCATTAGGAAGTACTTTCGAAAATAATTTTGAATATTAAGTAATTAAAAAGTACTTTGTCAAGTAATTTGGTGTATTAATCGTTTTTCGAGGATAATTTCCCTCATATTCGCTCTAAATTTGCCGATGAGTCAAAATGATAAACTGCAGAGCGTAAAAGTTCACAGTTTTGTTCAAAGAAGTATATTTAAAATTAAATTATGCGTCCATTCAATTTTCGGCAAGGCGAATTCCGAGGGACCGAAATAAATTGGACTAAAGTGTGCAGTTGGGACCCAAAGATTTAAGCCGAACCTTCAGTTGCAACAAACGCTTTTTTGCGGTCCCAGTTATAATAAAGACATGCTTTTACGTCGGTTAACACCAGCGCCAAATAATTGTATACTTTCTGGAGAAACCAACTTTTTTTTTCAGAAAAAATGTAATGAAAATTTCCTTTAAATTATATAAAAATCATCTGACTTATGTATTGGAGTTGTGATAGTGTTTAAATTAAACATTCCTTAAACAATAAATCAAACAGTTCGATTTTTATGATCCAAATTAGTATACAACCGGGTTTTTAGGCTTCAATTAAGTGAATTAATTAAAAAAATTGTAAATACTTACCAAGAATAACAAAGTATTGTTAATTATTTTATACTTTTTTATCAGTATTTCGTAGCTTTTTGGCAAGTATTTAAGTAAGTAAAACGCTGTTTTTTAGAAAGTATATATCCGCCCTCTGAATATAACAAAACAAAACGTATTAATATTTGGAAATATTTGTGTTGCAAAAAATAATGATTTTTACAAAACTTCGGATGGCAACTAACTGTGGTGGCGGCGAGAAGAAGTGTCTTCTATGTGCCTCATACGAACAACCTGATGAGCTGATGATTCCTAGATATTTCTCTTCCAGGCAATCACATGCATCATTTTTATTCAATGCAACTTTTCACTCTACACATTCCCGCTTTCGGAAAGGGGCACAGCAGAAGCCACCAAAGACTACCTGTCCCTCCTCACCAGCAGGCCGCAGCATGGTTGCTATCTTTGCTGGCCGTAAATGGGAAACGACTCAAAAAGTGATTTGGGCTTGGTACAATCTGACGTCGCTCTATTCTGAATAGCTACTCTTACTAACTTGAGCAACCAAACTGCATGAGCCTTTGTACTCGTTCTAGCCAATACTAAATCCATTTCTACTCATTCTATCAAATCCACTGTGAGAAGACTCTTCTATGTGCCTTATAAACTTCTAGCCTGTCTCATCGGAACTCGGCTCGCCAAGTCGGTTCGTGAAGCCCTACATCTTGGAAAAGCGAAGTCATTTTACTGGAGAAACTCTACAACCGCTCTTGTGTGGATCCGTAGGAGTGACTACTGGGATACTTTTGTGGGAAATAGAGTCAACGAGATAATTCAGCTCAATGACGGTTGCTAATGTATACACGTGGCATGAGTTCTCAACCCCGCGGATCTCCCTTCAAGAGGATGTTCTCCACGCAAATTTCTTGAGTCCAGATGGTGGGAGGGACGGCAATGCCTCAGACATTCACCAGAGAATTGGCCGTCGTTTCAAGAAGAAGTTGACGAAGAGATCTGCCATGAGAGAAAAAAGACGGTACAATCAACGGTATCAGCAACGGTCAAGCCTTGGTACTTATCGAAATTCTCTCTAAGAAAAATGTCTGTGTCATAGCTTGGATTAGACATTTCATGAGGAATTCAAAATTAAGAAAGGAAGAAAAAAATTTCTCCATCGTCCTCAATGTCCAGAACTCGTGAAAGCGGAAGTGGACATTTTCAAAATTATTCAAAGTGAGCGTTGGGGAATGAAAGTAAACATGTCTTTGGAGTTCTAGTCATTCTAAAAAGGACGGACTTCTACATGTGAAATCGAAGTTGCTCAACAAGGAGGATATAGTCCTTTTCTGTTGGCCCATTATTCTTTCAAGTACTCATGTACTTGTTGACCAATTAGTTAAGGTGCTGCATCTTACCTACGGTCACATTACAAAAATCAGTTTCCAGAAATATCATTAACTTAGATGACTTTTGAACTGTAAATTTTTAATTTCAGAGAAACCGCAAATAATTTGATTTTGTAGGTCAATAAAGTTTTCTAGGCCAATGAAGTTTCAAATAAATCTATTAGAGTTTGCTTGATTAAACCACCAATTACAAAACATGGGGGCAATATGTGCCACATCAGCACACTTACATGCTCACCCTGGAGGCCGAGGTGACTTATTTGCGACAATGTATCAGAGACTTCTTTTCGGATTCACCAACAAATTTCCAACGTATTTGCAGTCGGGTAGATACCATTAAGCTAGAATTTTGGAATTGTGCAAATCACAAATACAATCTGTATAGTTTCTGTACAACCTGTACAGTCTCGTGGTGTTGTCAGTATGACATATTGCATCTTTCACGAGGCATTTAGAGTTTCTTGAAGCATAATGGAAAGTAATTTTCTTTAGCACTGCACTGAGGCGATCTTTGCATTATCTCGAATTTTAAAATTTCGAGACATCATCACTAAATGTTTTCTCTCAAAACATTCTCGCGCTCAAAACATTAGATGAACTCTAAATTGAATAATCTATCCGTTCTCTAAAGGATTATTCAACAGACGGATAAGTGAAAGTATTCCCCGTGAGGGTAATCTCCGCAGGAGAGTGGTAATGTTGGAATAGGGTAATGCCCGTTGAGGAGTGTAAATGTCCGGAGGGAGGTTTACTGTAACTTAAGAGGTTTAAATATTAAATCCAGACCAACATTTGCTTGATTGCTTGGATGCAACGACAAACCACACGTAAAATTTAAGAAAATTTGTTTCAATCTTAATACTCCAGATGACGACCACTGTTTCCTCAACTTCCGATTTCATAAGATTGATCTGGTAAAATTGTGAGAATATTTAAATATAGATAACGTGATTAAGTGTCAAGGGAACAAAGTGAGTGAAACAGGGACTCTTTTTTTTCTTCTTCGCAGACTCGCCTTTCAGATCAGGTAAACTAATTGTGTTTTAAATTTTAAAAGTTATGATTTTATTTTTTATCTTTGCCTACATTTGAAATTTACCTTCACTAACAGGCAGATTATGTAAGAATAATTTTAATTCTTTTTTCACACGCAAATTGCATAATAATAAAAATTCTTACGTATTCTGCATGATACTGTTTGTTGACTCTGTAAACAAATTTTTTTGATCATGATAAACTTCTTCTCCAAAATAGTTTTCTTTGCTTAATATCCACAGAAAATGGATAAAATGAGTGTTTCTTTGGACCCACACTTAATTTGTTTGTTTCTTAATTTTTTTGACCCAACACTTAATTAAATATTAAAAACATTAAGTAATTTACGATTAATAATAAAACAAATGAAACTAAAACTTAAATTTTCTTATAAACTGAAAAAAAAACAAATAAAAAAGTCTTGGTTTGAACTTAATCTGAGATCTGAAGTGAGAGGGAATTAGGTCTGGAATTGAATATTTGAAAGACGGACTAAATGTAAGTTTAGAGAAAGGAGAAAGTCCTTCTACGTCACTGATCCTTGACGCCAATCTAATAGGTTTGGTTCAGACCTAAACCTAATATTTAAATCTCTCTATTAAGTTTTATATTTTGATGAATCCTGGTTATCACTTTAGTGTGATAATTCTGTAATCAAAGTTGGGAAGGTTTACCTAGATGCGTCACTCAAATTTGATTTGAAACTTTCTAGCGGAAATAAAATTTGGATTATACACCAATTAGTAGAAAACAATGACAATTATATATCTAATAACTATAAGAGATAGATAATACACAAGTTTCATGTCTTCTAACGACTGCGAACTTAAGATAACATAAAATGTATTTTAGACCATTCTAGACTATGAATTAGGAAAAAATTCATGTTATCATTTCTAGTGTTGTTAGTCACCATTGACAAATTTTCGCAGTCACATTCAAACTTATGTGAATTCTTGGACGGAACAATAAAACTGACAACATCTAATAGCCTCCGGCATTAAACGGCCCATGCCCATCTATGGGCCGGGCTTACAGCTGTTAATCTCTCTTTTTTATTTGATTAATTTTTGATAATTTATTAGTTTGTTGGTTATTTGGTAGCGGTTATATTGTTCTGAATTGAACACTACAACTCATTTACATCGAAATTTGCAAAGTTTTTGATATTTTCTTGAGTTTTTTAAGTTTTTGGAAATTAGAAGTTCTCTATTCTAGAAATTTCTTTCTCTAAACTTTTCAAAGTTTCTCCCGCTTCATCCATCCCACATGGTCTGATCAGTGGTCGAATTATTGGAGCACTACATATTATTTTGATGCTGGATGTTACACCGGTTCAATTGTGGAGCAATTAACATTCTCTGGGTTTCATTACGTGGGCTTTTTGATACTTGAAGTCTCTACCGAGTGAGTTGTAATCTCGGATTGAAAATCGAGGGATGTCACTGCCCTCTAATTTTAAGTGACCATGCGAGGTATTTATCGTTCCATGATTTATCGAGGTGCTCATTTATAGTTTTTAATTATATTAAGCTCTCATCATGGTTGCTACCAAATCATCTTACTGCTGCAACATCTGTAAATTGAAAGTCTCTATCCGTCAGCACAAAAGAATATGTTCAGCTNGACTTTGGAATTTTGAGTTTTTGTGAAATTGATACAAAACTAAAATGTATTGTAGTTAGTTTATTTTTTAACTGTAATATTTGCTTCCTGTATTACTCTCTATGAGGAAGTAAGTACTATGTAATTTACACTTAAGTTGATAATTAATATCTGTTTCAACTCTAAAGTCATGTATGACTATAAACATAATTAAAACTAATACTAATTTTTAACTCTTTAGATTTAGTCCCGTATGGGGGTGTCTAAGTATATTAACATTTTTGTATCTAAAATGATTCTTTTGACACCTAAATAAATTACATTCAATTCAATTCAAAAAAAAAAAAAAAACGAACTATTGTTTTTTTTGGTTGTGGTTACGTACACAAGTATCCATCGCTACAATACTAAAATCATTGGTTTTAATTAATTTTTTATATAAACGACACTTTGTTTGTCTACCGGTCACTGTAAATCTATTTTGAATTAAAAAAAGTCTAATTAATAAATGGAGAGAACAGTCAGCCGGAATTTTTCACCTCCAGAACTGTACGGAGCACAGGAAGAACCGATACTGAAGACAAATCTGCAAGGACCGCCTAGAAAAGAATAAAGCTGTTGCAAAATCAATTTGTATTTATTATAATTGTAGACCAGTATATTTGTCTATCAAATAGCATATGCTATAAGGTACTACTTGTGTGAGTTAAATTATGCACACGGCTGTAAGTTATAACCTGTTAGGTTACGAATAAAGTACTTTTCGACATGCAATTGGCACAATTTGTACACCTGACCTATCGTAGTGACTAGGTGCAATGACTACAAATATTTTTTTGAATTATTTAAATTTAAATTTTCGAAATAATTTTCATTTTCTCATAGGACATTAATTAAAATCTTCACATTTTTGCACAAAAGTTTAGGAGCTAAACTCCACGATAAGTACTTATGAATGTTCGACATCATTTTGAACTGCGCTGCAGAGTGCAGAGTCAGTGATTGGATGGAAAAGACTGACAGATTTTGCTTAGTTTCTATAACAATTTACACCGTTTTTGAATAAATTAGACGAGTTGCCTGAGCTGAGCGTAAATTGTATAAACTTCGCCCTTTTCCGATCTTTGGTTCCAGACAACTAATTCTCATTTATTTCCGACTGCACGACTTTATTTATGATGTAATAAATTTTTTACCCATTTAAGGTAGTTGAATAGGGCGGGGGTAGGAGTTTCGAATATCCCCAGTCAGTCGTTACTGGATCTTTCTATATATACAGCGTGAGTAATTTTTTATAATACCTTAGAAAGCATGCTTTCACATGACGTCATGTAGAAGTCGTAGCCATAGCAGTCAGCTACGGCAGTAGGGCCAATTACACTAGAAGTAGCAGCCCGCTGCTTGATCTAGCATCCACTATATCTAGCAGCGGGTTGCTAGATTTGAGTGAGGTGGAGAAGATGGAAAGGGTCCTTACCCCATTCCTCAATTTGAGTTTATTCTCTCAACTCTCTGCTTCTGTTGTAAATTACCCTATTCCCTCGCCGATAACTAGCAGATTTAAAATGCATGAAAATAAATCGGATTACTCCTAGCTCGCACATAACCCGCACGTTTTTATACGTAAATAACACAAATTCAAGCGTTTGTTTGTTCATTGAATTGTTAACTGTTTCAAAAATTAAAAATTCCAACCACTGCTAACACTACGAATAACTAACAATCGGAAAAATATACAGCGAAATTTAAATTAATTACAGTATAGGTTTGAATAAAGCAATCATCACACTCAATACTCAAGAAATAATTTACACAGCGATAAATGCTCAAAATGCACAAATGAATCTTTTCACACAGCAATGGAAGTGGATTTAAAATAGACAAGCAAGTAAATTGCATTTACGTGGAATTATGAATCACGACGAAATAATCGCAAATATTCTGAACTCGAAAGATATATAAATGCCAATGGAAACAGGCCGATCAAAGCACGGTGTGTACGGTGGTACTAAATGGTTGATGCTAGTATTATTTAGATTGTAACGTGGAACGTTAAGAATCCCAATAGATACCCTGTCATTGCGCGCCGTGTCCACACATGCTTTCTATTCTTTTCAAAAAACTTACAAACTTTCAGACCGAGTGATTTTTTAATTCTAATAACCCACCCTCCTGTATAACTCGCAACAAATTTTAAAGCAAAAACATCGTATAACCCGCAGGTTATAGGAGAGAGAATAGGGTAAATTTGCTGAAGTATGTTCTCTCTAACATACGCTAACTTCATTCCCACCAACTTTTGGTTTTAAAATTGTTTATTTGTTGTCCCAATTTTTTCCTCGGCCCGGATTAACTTGGCTAACTCTGTATGTACGACATGATAAATGCATCACAGTTGAACTCGGCCACACATCCTCCACTTACCCCTTTCTTTTAACAATGCAACGAAACCTTTCTACGTAGAGTTATGAACTTTCAATTGATGGGAAAAAATTTACATAGTACAGAATATTTTTATTTAGATCAGACATCAATGTCTATCTCAAGCCAAAACCAGCTTGGTAGGACGATGCTGCAAAAAACTAATATATTCTACGTTTTTTACCACCAATTAAAAGTGGCTCGTTTGAGTGAGAGGAAATCTTTATGTTGTAACAGCTAGATAGTTTAACAACTTGTAACAAGTCTTGGCAGGGAGTTTGGGAGAGAGTTTTGCCTATGTGTGAACACGCAATACGAAGTTTTTACCTGTCGAAGTACAAAAGTTGTAGCAACTCGCAGAACAGTCTAACTTTGCCTCACGTTACAGATTATTGAATCAACCTTGCAATCTTTAACGAGAAAGATTATGTTGAATCAATTATAGACTTTATTGAATTTTGTTTACTTACGTCCAGTGTTTGCGCGTTGTTAGCTTTGAGTAGATTAGCTCTGCGCATAGAAAGAATTCCAAATGCAACGAGTGGGAAGATTTGAATTGAATCAAAAGCGAGAAGGAGATCCCATAAGATCAGAACTTCGGCAGCAGGGAGATAGCCACTGAATCCCTTCATTAGCCACTTGAATACCACACGTAGTCTAGGTAGGAAATATATCCAAGGATGAAATACAATTGGAGAATTAGGTAAACCCCAAATCCTACCACAACCCTCAAAACCCTAAACCCCACTACAATTTCCACAACCTCAAATCCCACTACAATTTTGAAAACCCCAAGCCCCACTACAATCTCCAATACCCCAATCCCCAACACCCCAATTTCCAAATCCGAAAGTCCCACCCCAAACTCTAAATCCTTTATTTTTTAGAGTATACGTCCGATCCTGTTTCCACAAATTTGTCGGGTAACAAGACGCTTCCCGTGTTCAAGTAACTCGAAGCGTCGAACACCCCGGGATCCCAGAGGTTTGAGCCTTGGGACGATGCGAGTCAGACCGTTCTGACTCAACCCTTTGTAAATTAACCCGAAAGACAAGAAAATCTCTAAAATCAACTTCGACTATCTCGTTGGGTATCCCATACAATGAAATATTCCTACTCCTCTTTCTCTCCCCGCTTATCCAACCGAAATCCCCACCCCATAATTACATAGCTTCGAAACCGTCTATCCGCACAACCGCTTCTGAATTCATATTTTCCGTTTTGCCAAATCAACTATCCACTCCAGCTTCCCCAAATATTTCCTCCAGTTTTGTTTTGTTAAATCCCTCTTCTAATTCACTTTCACCATATCATCCCTACACTCTATTTTCCTCAAATATTTTCTCCAATTAGGAATCCACAAATCCCCGCTATTATTCAGCTTTCCAAGATTACGAATCCATAGTTCCTCCCAATTCCATCCCAAGCAACCCTCCACTCCATTTCCCCCCACATATTCCCTCTAGGTTAGTTTCTCCAAATCCCCTCTCCATTCCACGTTGCCCAACTCTTCCATCCAATTTTGTGTCTGCGAATCTAATTCCGTTTCTCGAAATTCATTTTCCAGTTCCATTGCTAAAGAATTCCCTCTACAAACTTTACGACAAGAGATGCAATCTCTCATTTATTCTCTTCCCAACGTTAAGCCGGGTCAAACCCCAGCAAGCTACCTAGATTTACGATCCCCGCAAGAAAACAAAACCATAATGCCCAAATTGATTCGTTTCCTTAATCTTCAAAATCCACATAAATCACAAAATTATTCATCCCACTTGCTTCAAATGTCCCGGTGTAATCAGACACTGTGGCGAGAGTCGCCGCTTTCCCCATCCCCCAGGTATATGTTGGGTTGAAAAATGGAATTCTCGCAGTTCCTTCAAAACTCCATTCTTCCTCCCATTCAGTCTATTTCCATCTTTCCCAGTTGGATGGACTCGTCGACGTGTGGGATTATTTCTCTCAAACCGACGCTCCATTCATCTTAGAAAATAGAGTATGGGAAATCAGCCTCTTTCAAGCTTCTCATCGTCTCTCTCCCTATTCTTTTTGGCGATTTGATTTTGGATTTTTGCATCGGTTTTCCAGCGATCTGGATCTATAGAGTTGCCTGACCCTCACCTGTCTGGTTAGTGGCCCCTTGACCTATGACCACCCTTTCCTCCTGTTTCACTCTTATTTTGTACAATTTCCCTAATCCTGTCCTAAACCCAACCAATTCCCATCCCTAACCCCGACACTTCCCCGACCCAACCCTAACCTCCCAAAAATACCCAAATTATCCGCAATTAATTAATTAGCCCATTAATTTCTCCCATTTCCCCAGTTAGACAAATCCGGCTAACAGGACTTATGCGCAATTGTATATACAGTGGACCTCGGTTATGAATAATTTAGAGGCCTGGCAACTCAGTTCATATAAGCCGATCTTCATTACACACGGATTATGAACAAATGTTGAATTTAAGTTATGTTCATTACATCCAATGTTTTTAATTTTTATTGGTTGAATTATTTCCTTTTTTTAGAGTCTGTTTTCTCACCACAGAAATCAACCAAAAATTTACTTGAGCAGAAAAATAAGACATCAAAAAATCAGTGTACAATGACTTCAAGATTGTCCACTGTTAGTATTTACATAGTATTCAGAAAGCCTACAATATGGGATGAAGAATAATAAGAAATAAAAATCTTTAGAACAGTGTTAATTTGTTGACTTTAGCACAAAATAACAGCAAAAATGTTCGTTCAATTATTGAAAATTTCAATTTCTTCATTCATTCTCAATATATTGTATTAAGTTGACTTTACGGCGAGAACCACATCAGTAGGTGCTACAGTGGGCCTAGCCTATTATCATCGAATGTAATGAAACCACGGTTATAATTAACCTGGGCCACTGGTCCCTGCATAGCGATAGGCACATTAATGTTAAAAACCTCGGTCATAATTAATTCGGTTAAGCAGAACCGTTGACCAAGGACGCTTACAGTAAGTTACGGCCTTGCTTTGTCACACAACAAACAATCATAACATGAATAGTCAGAAAAATATTCACAGAAGAATAGACACACCGAAGAATAGTCTCAAAAAATAATAGTCACAGAAAAATAATTACGCCGGAAAATAGTCACTGCTTAAGCATTGTTCACTAAGATGTAAATACATGCACTGATCCCGTGGTGGTTCGGTTTCGAGTGTGATTAATTCTTTACCTTATTGGGTTTTGAGAATTATATAGATCTTAGGATTTAAGGTTTTAAAAAATGTTAAGTTTTTTTGATATTTAGGTTTTTCGTTAGAGATAACAAAGAGCAGGGCGATAAATGCCACCCCCTCCCCCCCACCTCAAAGCCAGCGGCCCACCCACCGACCTAAGTCTGCGGTGTTGCTATAGTAACTAGAACTAATAATAAGGTAAGTTATATCCTTGTCTATGTAATGTAGCAACACCGAGAAGGTCGGTGGTCGGTGGCTTTGAGGAGAGAGGGTGTGTGGAGCATTTATCTCCCTGTTAGGTTTTTAAATTTGAATTATTTTTTAATCTTTAGTTTTTTTATTGTTTTTGTCATTTGCACCCAACGGCAGGCACCGCTAATATTGAATCTAGAGTGATCGAGCGGATAAACAGCGCAACTTACGGTGATGCCGTAATGACAATGTTGCTCTACTTCACTCACAAAGCATGAATAGTATGCATCTTTCAGAGATTACAAACCTCACAACAGAATTCATTTTGTGCTACTACCATTACGGTAGAATAAATTCTCTGTTACTATACTTCAATGAGAGTATTCTTTGTCGTGAGTATTCATCGGTGTGATTATTCTTCCATTTTTTTTGTGATTATTTTCATATTCATTATGTGACTAATTTTCGAGGGACTAATTGACATGGAATCTTACGGTAGTATGCCAAGAGCCCGTATATGTAGGAATAGCTCATTTTCGTGCCTGAGAAGGAGTTTCTCAAACAAGATGCTCAGAGCGAGAATACCATCGGGATGGCTGTTAACTTCGTGGAGTCTCCACCAATACCTGCAATACATCCGTCGGAAAGAAAAGTATAGGCTCTCAGGTTCATCCCATAGAAAACAGAGCGGCGCCACTAAAAGAAAAATGAATGAAGATTTAGTTGCAGAATGAACTAACCACCACTTATACAGTAGACCCTCTCTTAATGCACATGGATCCCTCCACCCGACTTGAGCTTTTGCCGTGCAGTTTTACCNCAGGTCAAGGAAAGTACCATTTCCAATTGTTTTAAAACTTGTGAAAAAGTTGATTAAAATAAATCGTACGTCTTTGTGATACTTTACGGTATCACAAAACATAAGGGATACGGATACTATCATTGGGCCATAAGTGCATTAAGAGAGGGTCTACTGTATATGACTCCCTAATGTCATGCTTGTAAAATACTTAACGGTATCATCAAAACCTTACAGTTTTTGCTATTTAAATTCCGCTTACCGTACATTGCGAAACCATGGAATGGCAGTACTCCGTTTGGCGGGTAGATTACTTCAGTTTTTTCTTCGTTTTTTTTTCCTCCTCCCTTGACCTTGGCGATAGCTCGCATTGGTATTTTGCTACCAATTTCACAAATGTCCAAAATCTCAAGGTCACGACTGAAGCAAAGTAAAACTTGGTACAAGGATTCCGCAAATACAAAGTATTCATCGTCATTAGCACTTGTAAGCTCAACATCCTGCAAATTTCAAGTTATGATTATAATTTTTCATTAGATAGTTTTTTTTTAACTTTTGAACCGTTTTTCGAGGGACTAATCTCAAAAAATTCTCTTGTCTGCAAAATTTTTTTTCCAAAGTTTGGAATTTTTCCTTACTGTTTTTGTTTCCGTTCGATTTCGAATCAAAATTTCTTAACAGTTTCGCTTATTTTCATTATGAAACGAAATGAAACAAACTGCTGGAGTCACTAGTTTTCAAAATTATTGAAGATTATGCACACTGCGTTCCGTGTTATTAACCCTTAACCTCAGTTACTTAAAATTTTATTCTCAACTTGAATTTAATTTTAATTGTCAAAGGTTCATGAACCTCATAAAAGGAAATTTATTTATGATTTTCAGACGCCATGAGGAGCTGTCATTGGACTTTGTTAGAATTACAAAAATTTGCAATTCCTTCTCAACATTATCTTATTATAACAATCGCAGTGAGTTTTAACTTTTTTTAAATTAATTCTCCGTGCAACTTCTAGATCTATAAATACACTTCAGCAGACTCGAGAGTTAATAATAGAAGTGAAAATTTTTTGCAATGGCTCATCTAATTTTTAAAGTAGTACTTATTTTCTTTGCCGTTTCTGCTAGCTGCCGTAGGGCAGCGGCTGCACCAGTAAGTAATGTTAAAAAATTATCGGATTTATAGGATTCTAATAGTTTTTTTTCTATACAGGATTGCTTGGCCAATGGACTAAAGTGTGAATGGGACGACAGCTTAGGCATTTGCTGCAGCGGCCACTGCGAACAAACAAATTTTGACCAACCTGGCGTCTGTGCCATACCACGACAAGTTGGATGAAATAAAAATTATGTCCAAAAACAAATGTAGTAATTTGCATAATTGAAATGTATATCTTTTCTAATGTATGTAATACTATTATATACAAATTATTAAAATTTTTGAATAGTTTTTGCAACAATTGTTGAAAAAAATGTCAATGGTCAAAACTATAATTTGTCAGTCTATGCAACAGCGACACAAATTAAGCGATTTGTTCACTAAATTTTCACCGATGCTAGCAATATTTGTTGGCATTATACTTCTGAAACCTTCAAATTTATATAAAATATGTAACAGTATGATTTTACCTTGAGTGTGATTCTGTCGATCAGAAGATCCGATTTAATGACACTTTGTTTCATTTCTTGGTAATACCGAGTGTGCTAGCAGTAATATGTTTGTTAATTTCAATCAGTATGGAGTTTTACTAAATTTTTTACGTGAATACATACATCTGGGGTTATATGCGACCCAAGAATATTCTGCCAAAGTTTTGCACGTAGAGCTGTTGGACAGCCTGACTTGAGATATTCGACTGAAGTGGCTGCAACTCCGTTAGACACAACTTAAATGAAATCAGTAAACCAGGGAATTTTGAATTTAATATGAAATTTGAGTAACCTGAACTTCTAGTCAATTCATTTTATCTGATTAATTTACCTAATTCTCCTAGCTTTGCCCTTTGATCCTCCAACGACTTCAGATAAGTGAAGGTATCGAGAAGTTCTCTTTCAGTTTCCAATATTTGAATCATCCCTAAATGGGGCTCAGATGAAATTAATCCAGAGAAATGCATTTTCTGTAAAAATGAAAAATTGAGACTAACAAAAATGTTCTATTTTTGTTAGAATTTTACTCACAAGTTCTCTGAGGCTTGTGACTTTCAGCGGAATGGGAGCCAATGAACTCCAGAGTTTCTCACCTCCTCGTATTACATAGTTTGGACAACTCAGCTGTAAAAGGCAGTCAAGAAAATCCTTCGGTGAATAGAGTGGTTTGAACCGAGACAAGTCTGAAACATAAAATATAACTTTTACCTACAAGGCTTGAAAACAAATTCAGTACAACAAATATATATACCTTTGCTTGCACATACATGGTTAGCCAAAGTTTGGTACCATTTGTACCAAAAATGACATCTCATATCAAACATATTGAATCAAAATCAGTAAGTCACTTTTGGTACAAAATAACTTTTCTAATTAATTAATTATAATTAATGATTCAGCTAATACAAAATACTCCTACTACCGAAGTAGTCTAGAGGAAATAAACAAAAAACAATGACACATGAGAGCATAGTCGTTGTGGTTAAATTTTATGCAACTGAGATAACGCGTGCAATTCAACGAACACCACACAGAGTGAAATAAACGGAAGTACATTTTATTTCCACGAATGACATATCTCATCGTGTACTGATCGTACATCTGGCTGACTTTGCTCTTGGGACTACCTTTATGAAAATCGATCTTTGACCTCTAGAGTTCACCAAAGTTAACAATGTTTCAGCAGAGATTATTTGTCAACCTTCATGTAAGGTTTTATCCGGTGCCTTCCAATTTTAAGAAACTTTCTCCTTTCGTTCTGATTTTCTATGTAGTCTATTGGGCTCTGCTGCTTAATTTTTTGAAACCTTCCAGTTCGGTTTGTTCCAAATATTAGAAATAACTAAAACAAACTTAATGCCGAACATTGCTAAAAACAAATTTGACTATAAGTTGAAAAATTTTTTACCGGTATCTAATTTTCTCACTTGTTGCTGCTTTATAATTTTCGAATACATACAATGGATATGGGCGACTTCGAACATAACAGTACAATGTTGTCCATTAAAACCCATTGTTAATTTAAAAACCATANTTCGAATACATACAATGGATATGGGCGACTTCGAACATAACAGTACAATGTTGTCCATTAAAACCCATTGTTAATTTAAAAACCATACGATTTATACTCTGCATGAACAAAATTTTGTTGAGGCTTTATTCCATTCCTGTTAATTGCAAGTAAAAAAAAAATTCTTTTTTTTCAAATATAGCACTTTGCTCTTGGTTGGCTAAAATGACAATATGGCACCCTGAATTTTAGTACACTTAAGTCCACACTATGGATTAAGTATCCTTTAAAATTTCGGCAGGCCAATTAAAGATTTTTATGAAACCTAGTTAAGGTCTGATAGGCGATGTAAGTCCACGACGAGTAAATGACACTCTGCTTTATTGTTGCAATTACCTAGGTCATACCATTCCATTTAATAAACACCATACCAATATAGTCTCCAACAAAAGTCGCTACTAAAACAATTAGAAATTTTAATAAATTAAAATATAGATAACCGAAGCATTAAATGAACCTAAAAAATTTATTATAATGAACGTCAAATAAACCCAAGAAAGTTAAACATAAAACATTCCTTAAAATGCTTAGGGCATATTGCCTTTTGCGGTTGATAAATCGATCGACTAANGTCTCCAACAAAAGTCGCTACTAAAACAATTAGAAATTTTAATAAATTAAAATATAGATAACCGAAGCATTAAATAAACCTAAAAAAATTATTATAATGAACGTCAAATAAACCCAAGAAAGTTAAACATAAAACATTCCTTAAAATGCTTAGGGCATATTGCCTTTTGCGGTTCATAAATCGATCGACTAGTGTTGTAGAATTGGTATTTGTATCAGAAACCTTTGGAGAAAAACCTAATATCTGCAGAAATCTATGCATGCATNGTGTTGTAGAATTGGTATTTGTATCAGAAACCTTTGGAGAAAAACCTAATATCTGCAGAAATCTATGCATGCATGTTCAAATGACAAATCATGAAATTAGTACGTAAATCTATTGATTGTGTATTTTATACCTATTTTATTTACCTATATCCCATTGGCTAATTTCTGCCCAGTTTTCTTCCACCATTTCTTGCTCAGAGTTGAGTCTTCCGCGTGCCAACGGCGCCTTTAAATCCTTAGCCATAGATACCAATGACTTCCACAGCCGGGTTTCCCAAGTTGCCTGAAATAATTTCAGTTACTTTCATTTTTTCTTTTGTAGTTATCATCAACTCACCTGTGCTTTTTTGATGTAATCGAGAGGCTCTTTAAGAGATGGTACGAAATCAGTGGTTTTTTCTTTGAGCCAATTGTAGACGAGGTTTCGAAGTTGCCTATCAATAGACCCTTTACGCATTTGGGTCAGCATAGATGTACGGAAATTATTCAAACTGACATCATCTGAAGCTGCAATTCTCTAAAAGTTGAGAAATTAGGCCTACAATCTTTTGTCTCCAAATGCTCTTGCAAAATCGAGAACATCCATTGGGAGGGAGTTGACATAAGCATTTAGATGCCAAGAAGGCAATGAACATTACAACACTATATCTCAACGTGTATTGCAAACACGATTAGTCCAATGTCGTTTGATAGACAAATTTATTAAATTTGTCCAGTAACCTTAAATTTTTTTTTGGGAAAGTGTTTGACTGTTTCAGAAACACTATTGAAAAGAAGAAAGTATAGCAACAAAATCATTTCTCCAATATGAAAATTTTTTTAATATTAAAAGTTTTGAATGTTATTTTGCAAAAATATTCTAAGAAATAGGATTATTTTTCATAAACTAGATTCGAAACTTCATCAAAATCCTTTTAGAGTACCTACTTCTACCGTTACCAGTAACATATTCTTTGTCAATTGCAATTGAATTCTACCGTTGCTATAAGTTTTTTAATAATTTTTTTTATCATTTTGCAGTTTAATTCAAGAGAGCACTAAAGGTTTCAAAATTTATCTAATTGTTCCAAATTATGTTTGTCAGTTTATGAAAGTAATTTTCATATTTTTAGAATGATAATGAATCATTATCATTCTAAAAATATAAAAATTCAGCCGGTTTCTTGAAAAATATATTGAGTTTACACTGTTGTATTGAGTATTATATTGAGTATAAAATGTATTGTATTTAGTATTATATTGAGTATAAACTGTATTGTATTGAGTTGATGTTTCATCATTATTAATGATGATACTCAATACATTGTTGAAGAAACCGGCTAATTCAATATAGGCAGCAAAGGTCAAATCCAATTATGTAATTTGANATAAGTTTTTTAATAATTTTTTTTATCATTTTGCAGTTTAATTCAAGAGAGCACTAAAGGTTTCAAAATTTATCAAATTGTTCCAAATTATGTTTGTCAGTTTATGAAAGTAATTTTCATATTTTTAGAATGAAAATGAATCATTATCATTCTAAAAATATAAAAATTCAGCCGGTTTCTTGAAAAATATATTGAGTTTACACTATTGTATTGAGTATTATATTGAGTATAAAATGTATTGTATTTAGTATTATTGAGTATAAACTGTATTGTATTGAGTTGATGTTTCATCATTATTAGTGATGAAACTCAATACATTGTTGAAGAAACCGGCTAATTCAATATAGGCAGCAAAGGTCAAATCCAATTATGTAATTTGACATTTTGCTAATCATACCAAGTAGAATTTCTTACTTGAATTTCATAATTGAATGTGGGAAACTCAAGGTTGGTCTTAATTTCATTTGAAATCCGTAGTGCTATGTTTCTTTTTTCCATGTAGAAATAATTTGAAATTTTTTTCACAATTACCACACCTAGTTTTCACAATTAGCACACTTTTGTTGGTAATTGTGAAAAGTAGTTTTGCATATGCAAATAAATCGCTCCAGGCGTCCGCTCAGAGGAATTAATTGAATAAAAAGCATACAGCGATATAGAATCGTATTTTGAATAAATTTTGTCAATATTTTTTTTTAGGGAAAACGTTTATTCCCATATATTTTTTGAGTCAAACTCAGAAAAGTGAAAAAAAAATTGCACAATTAGCACACATGTCCTTAATACCCAATATCTAACTTTTAAAAGTATACGTTTTCTTTGAGATATTCTTAGTGGTAATTTTCTTTCCTCATGCCCACTGCAATTAGTACTTGTGTATCAATGTTAGCCGTGTCAGAGAAATTTATTTACTNATTTTCTTTCCTCATGCCCACTGCAATTAGTACTTGTGTATCAATGTTAGCCGTGTCAGAGAAATTTATTTACTCAAATGTATATAAGTTTTATATACATATATAAGTTGAAGAAATTGTTGAATGAATGATCTTAGATACTATGAGTTTGAGTGCGTGAAGAGTAGGTATATAACATTACAAAATGCACTAAATGTGTTAGATCAATGAGGCACCACTAATACTCTACCAGTTTGNATTTTCTTTCCTCATGCCCACTGCAATTAGTACTTGTGTATCAATGTTAGCCGTGTCAGAGAAATTTATTTACTTAAATGTATATAAGTTTTATATATATATATAAGTTGAAGAAATTGCTGAATGAATGATCTTAGATACTATGAGTTTGAGTGCGTGAAGGGTAGGTATATAACATTACAAAATGCACTAAATGTGTTAGATCAATGAGGCACCACTAATACTCTACCAGTTTGNGGTAGGTATATAACATTACAAAATGCACTAAATGTGTTAGATCAATGAGGCACCACTAATACTCTACCAGTTTGAGAGTGAATGAGTGTCCGAAAAATGGAAATACGGCCTACGACAATACTGCGTGCGAAAATGTGACCTGGAAGAAACGACCTAAAGAAAATTTGGCATATTGAAAATACTGCCTATAGAAATACAATCAAAAGAAAATTGTTGAAAAGTTTCATTTCGTCGCGATCAGCTTTGCCGACAATTGCCACAATTAAGAAGTTAAGTTTGATACATTTTTTGTATATCTTACTTTCTACATTAGGACTCCCGGTTTCATAGAAAAATTTACAGAACTTTTAAATATTTAGACAAATAAATAATATTCAAAATACGGGTCTTCCATTAGCTACTTTTGGTTGGAGTCTCATTCCTATTTTGGTTAGGAGTAAGACATTAGTTACTGATGCACTCTAAAGTTTAAAAACCCCTCTCGAATGTTTGCAACATTAAAGCTGTAAAAACTTCAGCAGCAAACGCTGCCTTGCTTTGACAAATATTGTAAATGGATTTGGAGATATGAAGAAGACAATATCATTTTAATTAACCCAGAATATGATCATGATATAAAAAAAAATTTGNGGATTTGGAGATATGAAGAAGACAATATCATTTTAATTAACCCAGAATATGATCATGATATAAAAAAAAATTTGCATCCAGTTTTCCATAATTTAAATTCAAACATTAAAGTGAATAGCAAAGTTCACTCTCTATATTACATATTATCTAAAGGCTGTTTTTCCAATAGGTCTTGTTTTCTAGACTTTGCTTTCCAGGCTTCATTACTGGGCCGATTTTCAAGGCCTTATTTTTAGAGGCGCTACAGAAGGTTATTTATTTTTTTTTTTGACTAGCTAACTTTTACTATATATTCTTTCCCGCGCGCTATAAAATTTTGAAAATTTTTTCTTTCACTCGTAAAGGCATTTTGTATCCAGAGTAACTGTTACTTTTTGTTCTGCAGCTCAAAATGCCAAAGAAAACATACTCCGACATTGAAAATCGGGTTCGGGTTTTTCCATACATGTAATTTCAGCTCGAGACACCATGCGTCATTTGGGAAAGTTAGGAACGTCAATTTCAAAATCAAGTGTCCAACATCCTCAACTCAATTGGAAACCGGCGAAATCACTTTCATGTTCGACTTTCCAAAATTGTTCATAAACAACACGTTCGAAAGATCCGATCAAAACATATCTAATTCGTAAAATTGACATTTTAACTGATGAAGAAAATTCACCGAACCAGAATCAAATTGCAAAAAATTTAAATGTATCACAGTACACTGTCTGGAAGACCATATATGAAGATTTGAAAAAAAAAACATTAAAAGGAAACCCCTCATACATGCGCTGAACCAATCCCACATCCAAAATCAGAAGAGAAACTGCCGGAACCCACATGACAGTCATCTGGCGGGTCAAATGTCCGATTATGTCGTAACAATCGACGAAGTACTCTTCTTTCTTCAAGACTAAGAAGGTATAAGACGCATTTACTACACCAACTCATCGAAACAGGACTTCGAATATTTTTCTCACAAGAAAGAAAAGTTTGGTTACAAATTCATGGTTGTTGGTGTTATGACGAATTGGGGCACTTTTGATCAAAGTTACAGAAAAAGTATAGATAAACTCCAAATACTATATTGAACATGTTTTGAAACCTTTACTTAAAGAATATGTCTTCATTGTACACTGGCGTGATGGACAAAATATTTGTCCATCACGATGCAGCCTCATCACAAACTTCAAAATAAATCACGACTTACACAGCAGATTTTAAGACCCGACTTGTAATGACCATCTTTCCGATATCAGATATACTTGTAAAAAGTCCTGACACTAATCCATTGTATTTTTTCCGCATTCCTGAAACAGAGGCTTTACTTGCGAAAAGCAAGCACCTAGCTCGGGTTTGCAAAATTCTACAAGAGGATTGGAATAATCTTTTCCAGCAAATGGTTCAAAATGTTTACGGTTCATGGAAATCACACTTATTGTTAGTTAAAGAATCGCATGGAAAACACATTGAGCACACAAAAAAAATTCACCGGCGAAAACTGTTTTTGTATGAATTTAATTTTGTTTGACCAAATAAAACAAATCCGTATATATTTTTGTTCATATTTTCATAGGTACCGATTCCTTCAGAAGTAGTTAGAGCTTTTTGATTTTTTTTTGCACTCGCGCCTGCAGTTGCCTCGCATATTTTATTTATTGATTTTGAATTGTCATTGTTATTGAGTGAGACTCATTTCTCTCCAACCGCTTCCCAACCCAGATGCACATATGGTCTCCCGCCTAACTCTTTTCCCCTCTCTAACGATAAGCTACGGAAGCCTCAGTTTAACTTCAATTTCTGAAGAGGTAAGGTGTATACTTTTGGTTTGTTTTGATTTTGATGATTTTAAAAGTTTTGAATTTGTTTTAAATAGAATTAACCTGTCGAAGTTTAATCCAAAGCAAGTGAGGGTAAAAATATGGTTTTGGTATACACTTGGGGAGTATCGAACTAATTTTTTTTTCAGAAAAAATTTTCTTTTTTGGATTTTTGCATTCTCCATGAATCATAACATTTGAAGATTTTTGGAAAGTTTTTAAAATAAAAAAGTTATATTTCTCGAAATAATTTTTGCAAAATGCCCAAAAGTATCATTATTTATGCNGGATTTGGAGATATGAAGAAGACAATATCATTTTAATTAACCCAGAATATGATCATGATATAAAAAAAAATTTGTATCCAGTTTTCCATAATTTAAATTCAAACATTAAAGTGAATAGCAAAGGTTCACTCTCTATATTACATATTATCTAAAGGCTGTTTTTCCAATCAATCAATCAATTGGGTTTATTGGACTTATTGGCCGCAGCCTAATCCCCCTGATGTTTTTCCAATAGGTCTTGTTTTCTAGACTTTGCTTTCCAGGCTTCATTACTGGGCCGATTTTCAAGGCCTTATTTTTAGAGGCGCTACAGAAGGTTATTTATGTTTTTTTTTTTGACTAGCTAACTTTTACTATATATTCTTTCCCGCGCGCAATAAAATTTTGAAAATTTTTTCTTTCACTCGTAAAGGCATTTTGTATCCAGAGTAATTGTTACTTTTTGTTCTGCAGCTCAAAATGCCAAAGAAAACATACTCCGACATTGAAAATCGGGTTCGGGTTTTTTCATACATGTAATTTCAGCTCGAGACACCATGCGTCATTTGGGAAAGTTAGGAACGTCAATTTCAAAATCAACAGTGTCCAACATCCTCAACTCAATTGGAAACCGGCGAAATCACTTTCATGTTCGACTTTCTTCTCCAAAAATTGTTCATAAACAACACGTTCGAAAGATCCGATCAAAACATCTAATTCGTAAAATTGACATTTTAACTGATGAAGAAAATTCACCGAACCAGAATCAAATTGCAAAAAATTTAAATGTATCACAGTACACTGTCTGGAAGACCATATATGAAGATTTGAAAAAAAAAACATTAAAAGGAAACCCCTCATACATGCGCTGAACCAATCCCACATCCAAAATCAGAAGAGAAACTGCCGGAACCCACATGACAGTCATCTGGCGGGTCAAATGTCCGATTATGTCGTAACAATCGACGAAGTACTCTTCTTTCTTCAAGACTAAGAAGGTATAAGACGCATTTACTACACCAACTCATCGACACAGGACTTCGAATATTTTTCTCACAAGAAAGAAAAGTTTGATTACAAATTCATGGTTGTTGGTGTTATGACGAATCGGGGCACTTTTGATCAAAGTTACAGAAAAAGTATAGATAAACTCCAAATACTATGTTGAACATGTTTTGAAACCTTTACTTAAAGAATATGTCTTCATTGTACACTGGCGTGATGGACAAAATATTTGTCCATCACGATGCAGCCTTATCACAAACTTCAAAATAAATCACGACTTACACAGCAGATTTTAAGACCCGACTTGTAATGACCATCTTTCCGNCATCACAAACTTCAAAATAAATCACGACTTACACAGCAGATTTTAAGACCCGACTTGTAATGACCATCTTTCCGATATCAGATATACTTGTAAAAAGTCCTGACACTAATCCATTGTATTTTTTCCGCATTCCTGAAACAGAGGCTTTACTTGCGAAAAGCAAGCACCTAGCTCGGGTTTGCAAAATTCTACAAGAGGATTGGAATAATCTTTTCCAGCAAATGGTTCAAAATGTTTACGGTTCATGGAAATCACACTTATTGTTAGTTAAAGAATCGCATGGAAAACACATTGAGCACACAAAAAAAATTCACCGGCGAAAACTGTTTTTGTANTTGTTAGTTAAAGAATCGCATGGAAAACACATTGAGCACACAAAAAAAATTCACCGGCGAAAACTGTTTTTGTAGGAATTTAATTTTGTTTGACCAAATAAAACAAATCCGTATATATTTTTGTTCATATTTTCATAGGTACCGATCCCTTCAGAAGTAGTTAGAGCTTTTTGATTTTTTTTTTGCACTCGCGCCTGCAGTTGCCTCGCATATTTTATTTATTGATTTTGAATTGTCATTGTTATTGAGTGAGACTCATTTCTCTCCAACCGCTTCCCAACCCAGATGCACATATGGTCTCCCGCCTAACTCTTTTCCCCTCTCTAACGATAAGCTACGGAAGCCTCAGTTTAACTTCAATTTCTGAAGAGGTAAGGTGTATACTTTTGGTTTGTTTTGATTTTGATGATTTTAAAAGTTTTGAATTTGTTTTAAATAGAATTAACCTGTCGAAGTTTAATCCAAAGCAAGTGAGGGTAAAAATATGGTTTTGGTATACACTTGGGGAGTATCGAACTAATTTTTTTTTCAGAAAAAATTTTCTTTTTTGGATTTTTGCATTCTCCATGAATCATAACATTTGAAGATTTTTGGAGAGTTTTTAAAATAAAAAAGTTATATTTCTCGAAATAATTTTTGCAAAATGCCCAAAAGTATCATTATTTATGCTATTTTGTTAGTTTGAACACAACTTAACAACCTAACAAACGTCCTCAAATGTCACGATTCTTGTATAGAAATGCAAACATCCGAAAAAAGAATTTTCAAAAAAAAATTGATTTTTTTTTCAAATACTGTCTCTTTAAATTGAAAGAAAACACCCCCTAAAATCTATACCCCAACCAAAAATATTGATATTGAATTGTTATTTATTAATATTGAAAAATTGCTGAATTTTCTATCTGAAAATTATTCTAAAAGTATTTTTCCATAAGGCTATGTAAAAAATAAAATGGTTACGGTCGATTCCAACTGCATCCCCAACCAGAATTTTATTCCCAATTTTCAATTTTATTCTATTGGTCTGCTTCTCAGAATAAAATAACTTTTCGCATACCATGGGAATCTTAAGCAATTTTTACAGTGCCCGACTCTGCATAGTGGTAGGCTTACACTATGAGAAAGTTTTAGTATTTAGGTTGATTATATTTATATGTGAGGTTTGCAAACCAGGGATTGGGAAAAAAAAATTCAAAAAGCTCTAACTACTTCTGAAGGGATCGGTACCTGAATGTCATGGAATCCAAAAATAGAANTTTATTCCTAATTTTCAATTTTATTCTATTGGTCTGCTTCTCAAAATAAAATAACTTTTCGCATACCATGGGAATCTTAAGCAATTTTTACAGTGCCCGACTCTGCATAGTGGTATGCTTACACTATGAGAAAGTTTTAGTATTTAGGTTGATTATATTTATATGTGAGGTTTGCAAACCAGGGATTGGGAAAAAAAAATTCAAAAAGCTCTAACTACTTCTGAAGGGATCGGTACCTGAATGTCATGGAATCCAAAAATAGAATCATGTCGTGTAATATTAACAGAAGATACAACCAAAGTACGCCGAATCAGACAAAAAAAAATACAAAAAAACAAACAAAATAAGTTTATTATTCATGAAAATATAACCTAAAGATAACACATAGATTTGAATTAGTGTTAAAGTTAAAATTTAAGAAAAAAAAAAATTCTTTTTACCGTAAACGACAATGCTCTAAGCGGGTTTCGATTTCGTCGTAGATTTTACACCTGAAATTAAAAATTGAAACGATTTTTAGAAAAGTGTCTTGTAGCTCTCACCCCTACAAAAAGTATTCCCAGTTGGATCTCGTAGCCTTTTGTATACATATTTGTTAACACAAAAATAATGGGGTTCTTCCCATTTGCTTCTTAGAGTTATGATACGTTTCAGAATTTAGAATTGTGAGATTTATTAGAATTGAAAATAGGAAGTCTAACTTTTTAATTCTCTTAGAAATTATTATTGGATATTATTGNGTGAGATTTATTAGAATTGAAAATAGGAAGTCTAACTTTTTAATTCTCTTAGAAATTATTATTGGATATTATTGGATTGATTTGATTTAAATTCTAGAAACTAAAAAGTGATATTCTAAAATAAAAAGTTGCCTCTGAGCTTGTTAGAACGCCGAGAGGCTTTAAGAAATGAGAGCCAATCACAAAGCTCGGAAGTGACGTCAGTTTCTCAGAATTCTCATTTCTAACACGTAATTAGAATAACACACATTAAGAGAACGTAATAACACACATTAGAATTCTAAGAAGCGAATGGGAAGAGCCCCAATATAATTTGTTTACAGGTAGAAAATTAAATGTCTATTTTTCTACCTTATCATCAACATTGCATACATAGACTTTTGTCCTAAAGACTCATTGTACATGTGTAGCTAGCAGGAAGCCCACGCGCTGTTCTCATCATATTGTTTGAATAATTCTGTATAAAGGGTTTACGAAACTCTTTTCATTTTCCCAAAATTCAAGAAAATCATGGCTATAAACTAAGTTACGTTATATATACTTTGATCTTACAATCAAAACCGAAATTATGTATCCAATTATCAGCGAAATTAGTCTCTTGTGATTACTTTAACGAGCGGAGCCAAATACGCTGGTTTCTGTATGAAAAATGTAAAATAATGCATCAAAACTGAATGAGTTGATTCTTTGCCGGTGAGATAATTAATTAAATGGCGGCAAAAATGAGGTTATACTTTCGACTAATTTTAAACATTTTTAATACACATTTATAGGTAAATATTAACATTTAACTCTGAATTTAAAATCTTAAAATTTGGCCAGCTGGGTCATGAATTATTCCAGCTAATCGAGAGAGCCAGTATTTTGGCTCAACAAGGTACGAGACTGGTCCGTTTACAAACAAGCTGAACTATAGCACCTCAGTTCGGTTTGCTCGCTAACTCTCGAGCTAACTCAGTTCGTTTGCAAGACTAGGCACAATCTTTAAAATCAAAAGCAAAGGGTCTTCATTCACTAGAAAATGAAAAGTGCATTAATGTTAGGAGTTTTCAGTTTTGATCATTACAAATTATTTCAAAATTTAAATTTTTATTCAAACGTCAATGCCATAAAAGTCAATGTTCAAGAGTTAAGACCGAAAAGCGCAACCCGATTTATAAAGCCTCTTATAAAGTTAAATGATATTGAATACCTCAGCGTTTCAGTTTGTAATTTATTAAACGTTTTGCTCACGTTCACTAGTGTTCAACCACTTTGGTTTATGTGTGATTTATAATAAGGTTACCATAGTCCTGTCTATTTTTGTCACTCATTTGACAACTAAAACTAACAACAAAAAATTCTTTTTAGCTATTTCAGCATAAACCCTTTCGCCAATGAAACATTCTGCAATAAACAGAAAATTCTGCATTTCCGAGACTATTCTGAGTTTTTCTGCATTTGCTTATTTCATATTTCAACACCTTTCTTCATGGTTCACGTACTGTCAAAGTTTCAGAGGATCGCGTCGTTGTGATTCTCAATTTTTGGCGAAACAGCGTCCCTGCTTCTCGTATTTATTTTAAACATACACTTCTGCAATAATTTTTGCTCATAATAGTCGTAGTCATAACTAAATGTACACTGTATCTTTTGTAACATAATTTATTTCAAACCTCTCAACCCAAAATTTACTCGTCAAGTAGTGCTTATAAGCGGTTACTTTGGGTAATATTTTCAATATTTTGATGATTATAAACTAAATTTTCTAATATTCCTACTCCTAAGATACACTTACGCTGTTGACGTCTCGGCGGCACCTTAGCTACGGTTATTATTGCCATACCTCCGCTTGCGGGTAGAAAATTTTTCTCATATGTTTGAAATTGTGGATGGCCTCTTTCAACATTCAGTTCAGTATTCTGTCTGGATCCACAAAATACTTCCACAGAAATGGTGATAATAAGCACAAATACGACAAAATACGAACCACGCTTCATTTCTTTCTCTCAAATGCCAACACAATTGGATAACCACATTTATAGAGAATGTGCAGGCAGTATGTGTGGTTACAATCTCTAATAAATCTACTGACTTTCCTGGAGCCAGTTGTCATACCATACACAGAAAAGTTCTCAATCATATAAAACGCTTACTATAATTTTTTTGTAAGGTGCTAATTTAATGAAGTCACAAAAATTACGATATACTAAATGCTGTTATCTTTTAAATAGAGATCTGGTACAGTTAACCACAAACCTAAGGTTAAATCATTATTTTGATTAAATACCAAATGCAAATCAATCCAAGATGAAAAACTACTAGGCTTTAATAAATTAAAATTTGCAATCTATTCAAACCCGGAGTTGAAATAAAACATCGCACACATGGTTGGTCATACCCAAACTAATTGGTCATGGTTAGAGTTCATTTCTTTTACCTTCTCAATTCGAGATTTTTATAGCCAAAAAAAAATGATAAAAGCGGCTGATATAATTTAAAAATATACAAAGACGCAGCTTGCCTATTTCACAAGGTAAATGTTTGTGGTTGTTTGGAAAAGAGAGGCACATAAAATATTGGGAATGGAACGGAGTTACCAGAATAAGAAAATTAGGTTTGTACTTTGCATCTCTGAAATGTTTACCGTGGAGGCCTTGTATATTTGACCACTGGCAATGATTAAACTAAACTAAATCTACCCTTAAATTTGTTCTCAAAACTTTTTCTACATAATACGGAATGATTGGAATTCATAGTTTGCCTAAAGAGCGCCATTGTTGAAACGTTATGGGAAAGTAAACACGCGATGCTGCATGGTTGAGTAAAAAATGTATAACTTCACCAAAACCGACTAGCCGAGTTACTCACGCCTTTTGGTTCAATTTTCACTGAGAAATCTGGTTTGGGTTTTGGAATATTGGCGGGATTCATGTAAAAATTACTTTAGTATTATGGTAACTATTAAAAGCTATGCTACTACCAGGAGTCATGATAATTACTGCAAACCATAACTCTATTAATTAAAAATATGAGTCCTGAGAGCATGCTACTAAATAGATCCATACTTCTAACTGGGTTCTTACGTAGGCTATAAATGCTTTGTCCTCTGAACTTTACAATTGTTATAAATGACATGGCAGAATAGGCACAGTGGAGGGTAGATTTTTCAGAATGTGATGAAATTTTCACTAATTGTACTCACTATGTATGCTTAAAATGATGTGCAATGTCACACGGTGGAGCATGGTATTCGTTTAAACTCCAAAGGTCACCAAAGGTCATATATTTAAATAAGTTGGATCAAGGCAAGTAGAGAATCAGTGGAAAGCTCTTACCAAACCAATTATCAATGGATACTAATGGTAAAGCATTTTGATATTTAGATTTGAGGGAAGAGTATACGTAACAAAAGTTGCCAAAACGTTTTTCTTTAATTAATTCTACAACGTAATTTTTGTATTTTTAGAATGATACTATTGACACCAAACTTTATATAGGTCAAAAAATTAGGCTGATTTCATATTGGTGGAGAAATGACGGCAAAACTCATATCCAATCATGTATTTGCTTTTTTGTCAATATTTTTATTTAAATCTCATAATTGAATGTAAGAAATTCAATGTTGGTCTTAATTTTATTTGAAATCCCGAAGACTAGGTTTGTCTTTTCAATATTCCCGATACGAAATAAAAAAAATTCTAAAGATTTTCAGATAATTCAAAATCGACGGAAAAGGCTTACACAGTGTTTAATTAATTGCTTACACCTGATATAATATTTTCTTTTTTATAAACTGTTTTATATGNCAACCTAATTTTTGTATTTTTAGAATGATACTATTGACACCAAACTTTATATAGGTCAAAAAATTAGGCTGATTTCATATTGGTGGAGAAATGACGGTAAAATATCCAATCATGTATTTGCTTTTTTGTCAATATTTTTATTTAAATCTCATAATTGAATGTAAGAAATTCAATGTTGGTCTTAATTTTATTTGAAATCCCGAAGACTAGGTTTGTCTTTTCAATATTCCCGATACGAAATAAAAAAAATTATAAAGATTTTCAGGTAATTCAAAATCGACGGAAAAGGCTTACACAGTGTTTAATTAATTGCTTACACCTGATATAATATTTTCTTTTTTATAAACTGTTTTATATAAAATATTAAAAATTTACAGAGAAGATATGGCAGGTTTCAAAATCATTAAATCGACTCTTGGGAATCAAACAACNGAAATATTAAAAATTTACAGAGAAGATATGGCAGGTTTCAAAATCATTAAATCGACTCTTGGGAATCAAACAACAGAAATTATTTTTTAGTTTATTCGCTTAGGAACCGATAAATAAATTCAACACTTTTTATAGTTTTAATGAATTTTTTAAAGAGTCCTAATACTTTTGTAATAGTATTCCTACTACTACTATTCTAGTACTTTAAGTCGAAAAACTTTTTTGATTTTAAAATTTTATTTTTATTTTTATGAAATAAACTAACAAGGAATTAATTTCTCTATGTGATAACGATAAATTGTTGTGGTAATTAATTTTGTAATTAATTAACGCAACAATTCATTATTTATAATTTGACATGTCCAATGTAATTCAACATCACTTTTTATTATAGAACGAACGATTAATTAAAAATAATATTTAATTCCGAGGACCTGATTTCGGAATAATACAATCTTTAGCTTCGATTACATGTTCACCTTGATGCCGCATAGCTAGGTAATAACGCCGAAGTAGAGGGCTGCAATTCTAAAAGTATTGACAGAATTGAATATTTTCAGTATAAATTAGTTTCAAATTTAATTTTTATTCACTTTTATGTATATACTAACATTAAAATTGTTTCCTTTAAACCTCCATCCATTGTAACACCTTGGATAAGTATGAATGGGGAGTTTTTTGTTGCTCATTGCCAAGACCGACAAAACACTATTTTCCAATAAATCGCATTTGACAAAAAACCCTTGATCGAATTATTGATAAAAGGTTTCTTCGCGAATTATAAGTATTTAAATCCAATAAGTAAATATCTATCGCAATAATCGCATTAAAATCCATTCTCCAAGATTGTCGCACTAAATCGCATTTTTAGTAATTGTAAAATAAAAAATTCTTAAAATTTCAATAAAAATGAGAAATTATGTGAGACTACCTCTATCTCATATAATTCAAGCAGAATTATTCCGAATTCTGGGTTAGAAATCGGTATTTAGTTTGTTGGTCTTAAATTATGTGATTCGGTCTTGTTCTTCAACATCAGCGGAATCGAAATACAGTGCGCAAAATAATTTTGAACGAGCTACATTTTGTGACGGTTTCAACTTCGTTTTTATAACAAATGGGTTTTTATTTTACAAATAAGATTTATCAATATCAAACCTTAAACGTGAAAAAAATTNTTTTTATTTTACAAATAAGATTTATCAATATCAAACCTTAAACGTGAAAAAAATTGGTTGAAATATATCTGCAGAAAAGGAAGTTATGGTAAAAAATAAAAAGTGAAAGAAGTGAAGGTCGCAAAATAATTTTGAACGATATTAAATGTTTTGTCAAAATCGTTCAAACTTATTCATTTGATTCCAAGTTTTTAGTACTTTAGTACTTAATAGATCTCCCACTAGCAAGAACTAATTTATAAACACGGNCATTTGATTCCAAGTTTTTAGTACTTTAGTACTTAATAGATCTCCCACTAGCAAGAACTAATTTATAAACACGGTTTGAGAGTGAGTTTAGCTAGAATTTGAAGGAATTGCTTCTCATGTTGCTTTCACTGCTTGTCTGAGGTCATCCAACTTGTCATACTGCTTTCCGTTGGCGTAAACCTACCTTGCTATTACTCCCCAAAGATTCTCAATCGGATTTAGGTCCGGTGAGTGAGATGGCGAATTCACCAGGGGTATATTGTTAACCTGGATAAAGTCCTTAGTTGCGTTTGATGTATGATATCTGGCTCCATCCTGCATAAAAATGCCATTTTCTTGACCCAATTAGTTAAAATACGGGAGGACACAGTTAGTCAAGTGTTGTTGATACTGGAAAGAATTCTGCTTGAGTGAGGCAAAGGCCAGTGGGGACTTCCAAAGTAGCTGAAAGATCCCCAAATCATGAACAAACCTCCCCCAGTGTGGCGTTTGAAGAAAATAAGCTCTTCTTTCCTTAGGTCGTAACAGTAACTAGAAAAGCCATCAGATTCACCCAAATTCCANACTAGAAAAGCCATCAGATTCACCCAAATTCCACTTCTTTTCATCACTTTTTTTCGTTTTCAAAAATCCGAAAAGGAAAAGGAAAGGAAACGGATGTTCATTTCCGTTTTTAAAGGAAAGCATTTTATCACTAACCCTGCAGATCAATAAGGGTGTAGCAAGTTCAATGAAACTTGCTTTTTATTCAACATGAAACTATGAATCTTTATTTCAAATTTTCAAAACTGAAAACTGAATATTACTTTAATATAAATACTGAATTTAATAATCATTACATGGAACTTTTCCAAAAAAAATGTCAACGAAAAAAAATCGGGTTCTATAATCATAGATTACATATAAATGAAAATAAAAATATATTAGACCCCTGTTTTTACCCATTTCAAAAGGAACTAACTAATATGTATGAAAAACCATGTACTGGGTTAGTTAATTCGAATTTTATCATTTCGGCAGGGAACCAAATAATTAGAGTAATTCATTTCTAACAATTTAGTCTTTATTGGAAAAATACAATTTGCTAAAATCACCTTGTGTACTTAAAATTCGAAAATAGATTTTTTAATTGAATTGGGTTTTGTCAATAAAAAGTGGAAAAATCTAATTTATTTACTGTTTTGCTTTCTAAGGATTTTTCATAGAGGGTCAGACTCAGAAGGTTAAGAAAATAATGAATTTACCAGAAAAATACAAGTTCAGATTTTATGGCACAAGGTAACGTAAGTTCAAGGGCTCATAGAGAATTCCGGATGGGATCAACAATCTGGAGTAGGTCAAGAAAACACACAGACATTGTCTCATCAATAAAGCTATTGTTTACATCAATTGTTTAATTTGTAAGGCTACTAATCGTAGCAATGGGCTTTGTGACTCAAGCTTTTCATAACATTAGAGTTCTTCTTTAGGGCGATTTTCGTTATGTATATTTAAATATATATTTTCATTTGTAAATAAATGTTAACGCGTGATCAGATTATTAATGGGTCACCATATTTGTGACAGCTAACGCGCATGGAACGTAGGACGAATTAAACATTGGGACGGGAAGTCTTTCATAAGACGAATTAGTAGAGCACCGTGTTCAGATAACAACAAAACGCCAGTCTACCTGAGAAATCATAAGCTGTAATAGTAATTTTTAATGTAATTTAGTTATGATGGTGAGATAGAAAAAATTGAAAGATTGCATGTTAAACAATAAATTTCAGCCGTTCTTAAATAACGTCTCATCGGTGTTAATGACAAATCTGTCCACAGTCGTTGCACTACACAAACTAGATGTCATCTGCCATCAATTTAAAAAATAATTTGGATGTTATCAATTTAGATTTTAATAAAAGTATTCCCCTGACCACGTCCCTTACTTCCAAATCCCTCCTCCCACCTACGTCCTTTTCCCCAACATCCGAGGATGTGGGAGAAATTACAGAAATAAATAAATTATAAACAAACTTTCCAATTTCTGTATACATTCTAATAGAAAAATTAATTCTCTGAACATGAGATTTCAGTTTTAATAAAAATTAGAAAACGAACGAAAATCCTTTTTCATAACCTTAAATCGAATCTAGTTCAAATTAATAAAAGCACCAGTTTTGACTCATTTCAAGAAGAACTACTACATGTATCAAAAAGTATTTACTGGGTTCATTAATATGAATTTTATCATTTCAACAGTGGAAAAAAAAGAATTTGAGTAATTCATTTCTAACGATCTAGATTGCTGGAAAAATACAATTTGTTAAAATCACTTTGTGTACTTATCTGGGAAATATATTTCTTAATTCAATTGGTTTTGTCACTAAGAAGTGGAAAATTCCAATTTATTTTCTGTTTTCCTTTCTAGGGATTTTCCATAAAGGGTCAGACTCAGAAGATTAAGAAAACAATGAGTTTAGCAGATAAATACAAGTTCAGATTTTATGGCCATTTAAGTTCAAGGACTGAGAGATACGATCAACAATGTAACAGTTATCCGGAGTAGGTCAAAGGAAAATCCTAAAGGGTCTCAACTATTTTATTGTTACAACAATCAGAGTTTTCTTATTTTTAGGTTGTTTCAGATGAAGCTTAAACGTGAGTATGTTTAATGAGTATGCTAATCAATTTTTAAAATTGGTAAGAAAATTGACGTTGCCGTTAGTCAGAAGTTCAAAAAAAAAAAAATTACGAGTAGAAAAAGACAAGTTGTCTTTGAAAAAGAATATTTGAGAAGGAAATAAAAGTTACAGATCAATATTTAAAAGAATTTTTGTTACTTTCTCGGCTTTTTTTAGTTTCCAATAGCAACGAGAATGCGAAAATTAGAAGTGAGCACCGTAAGTATAAGTTTATATACTTGGATTTACTACAAGCCTTAACGTTTTATTTTTAACATAGGAAATCCAAAAGTTATATTTTTATTTGTTCAAAATTGCTAATAGTAATTAAGGATTCTAATTGTAATAGATAGTTAGGGTTTTTTACTTTAAAACTTGACGTAAAATTTTACGTCGACGTAAAAATAAGGTTGACGTAAATTTGATCGACAAAAAATCGGGTAAATGGCAACTGTGGAAATGAGTTATGTTCACCTAAAAATTTTAGGTGACACTATTTTTTTACGTTACGTCGAGTCTGTGTCAACTTAAAAATTTTGCCTTAAAAAATGAAATGCGGGAAACTTATAGATTCAACTACTTTATTTATTTTTTTACTATTTTTTAATTCTTTGCAATTTAGAAATCAATTAAATTTTCAATTTGTGGATGTTGAGAATGGTAGGTTGTGGATCTAAGATGGGTCTCCTAAATCCGAAAGCACCAGAACGAAGTAAATCGATTAAAAACGTAAGTTGATTAAATCAATTCGATGACTTAGCAAAATTTCAGAATAATTAACAATGAATTACAAAATTTAAAGGCAAGAGTTGGATTCAATCTGCTCAGTGACATCTCATTGCNATAGATTCAACTACTTTATTTATTTTTTTACTATTTTTTAATTCTTTGCAATTTAGAAATCAATTAAATTTTCATTTTGTGGATGTTGAGAATGGTAGGTTGTGGATCTAATATGGGTCTCCTAAATCCGAAAGCACCAGAACGAAGTAAATCGATTAAAAACGTAAGTTGATTAAATCAATTCTTTGACAATTCGATGACTTAGCAAAATTTTAGAATAATTAACAATGAATTACAAAATTTAAAGGCAAGAGTTGGATTCAATCTGCTCAGTGACATCTCATTGCTAAAATCAGCTATGAGTATATCATCTTGAAAAACTGAAAAAGGTTGGTCTTCTCTTTGTGAAAACTACAACAGGAGATATGATCCCGAGTGCTCAATCAGAACTCTGAAGTCCCATTGACCTCCTGATTTCCAAATATGAGGAAAAAGAGATTTTAACTGTAAAGTAAGTGAACTTTGAAAGGTTAACTTTGGAAAGTGTAAGTTACAAAACAATTATAAATTATTTTTATTCTGTTTGTAGAACAGGAACGGAAGAAGTATCCAAACGTGNACATCTCATTGCTAAAATCAGCTATGAGTATATCATCTTGAAAAACTGAAAAAGGTTGGTCTTCTCTTTGTGAAGACTACAACAGGAGATATGATCCCGAGTGCTCAATCAGAACTCTGAAGTCCCATTGACCTCCTGATTTCCAAATATGAGGAAAAAGAGACTTTAACTGTAAAGTAAGTGAACTTTGAAAGGTAAGTTACAAAACAATTATAAATTATTTTTATTCTGTTTGTAGAACAGGAACGGAAGAAGTATCCAAACGTGGAAGGTTAATTGAAGAAGTGAACGTCAAAGACCAGTACAACATGGGCTGCATAACTCCATGGTGTNGGAAGGTTAATTGAAGAAGTGAACGTCAAAGACCAGTACAACATGGGCTGCATAACTCCATGGTGTACCAATTTTCTCAATAATTTTATAATTATTAATTAATTATTAATTAATAATTAATTTAATTATTAAATGTCAAATACTTTACCTCATAGTTACTTCATGTTTGTGAATTTTGAAAGTAAAAATATTTTAAGTTCAAAATATATGGTTAGTATTGAAATGTCAAACCCTAACTGTGTAGACATAACGCATAAACCTAAAATCAAGTTGACGTAAAACTTTTTACGTCAAGTTTTGAAATAAGGTAAAAAAAAGTTATGTAAAAACTCTAACTCTCTAATGTTTATGTTTAATTCTCATGTTTCATTCACTCTAATCTTTTTCCATTTCTAAAAATTTTTACCGTGTAAACCAGATAAATATATAATATTCTAACTATTGTAACTTGGCAACGGTTATCAAGTTTGATAAATGCAACAAACATCAATGGGTTCGACCCCCCCCCCCCGCAGTTTTTCTGTTAAATTCATTCACTTGGAATTAAAGGGAACTTAATCAATAGCTGAATAGCTATCTATACCTGATCCCCGACACTAACCCTCTTTGCTAATATCACTGTACCTACACTGTCCGTTATCAAGAACATTGTTCGGTACAACAGTNCGTTATCAAGAACATTGTTCGGTACAACAGTCACCCGTCCCCGTCACGTCTTTGATTAAAAGTTTTACCCTTTCCAGTCCCGTCCCAGTCTTTTCATAATTAAAGGTTTCCCAGTCCCCGTGCAGTCCCCCTCTTCAAAAGCAAAGAAGGCTACCCTGTTCCCGTTTTTTCAGAAAACAACTACTACCTCGGCTTCTCGAAATCAGACTTTAGATTTCAAATGATCGAAATTTCAAATTTCGATTCGAGCTAAATTACAAGTGTGAAAATAACATGCCTCACCCGTCCTATCCCCGTCTTTTGAAAACAACTTGCTTCGCCAATTTTTGTCGTTTGNTCCCCGTCTTTTGAAAACAACTTGTTTCGCCAATTTTTGTCGTTTTGTTAAAAAATTTTTACCCGTCCCAGTCTTAAAAAAACAGGCTTCCCCGTCCCCGTTTTTAAACAAAAACAGACTTCCTCGCACTTGTCTCTTCCAAAAAATAGACTGACCCGTCCCCGTCCCTTCCCCGCCGTTTGACAGAAAAAGACTTAAAGACTTTCCGTCCGGACGGGGACGAGAAAGCGGGATGCCGAACACTGATCAAGAATGCACTATATCCTCTAACTCAGTACACGCTAACCTTAATTTTTTAACAAATGAAATATCACATATATCTTTAACGAGCTTGAGAAAATTAGTTATAACTTAAATTTTTATAGTAAAACGTTATAACCCTAAATTTCATTATTTCCCCCTTATAACTAGCATCCTTAGAAGTATAATCGTGGCAATCACGGTTATCAAAGCTTAACTACAAATGTAACAGATGTTTAAACGACAGTTACCGTTAGAAAATCTTAAGTATGGAAGATAAATCATTAGCTTTCTCTAAATTCATGTGCTGAATAAAAAAAACACCATGAACAAAATCTTGATGTCAACTTGCCTAGCATTGCCCTGAATTCCTATGACATATGAATAAATCTGTACGACTGAATTAAAAGTATATATGGTCGATTAGTGATAACTATAGGTATCAATCTGCATTAGGGTCAGGTATGGTTATTCTGATTAGATCAAGAAACTCATTATCTCTGGATTTTTTATCATTCGTCTTGAATTACTCACAAAGTTATACATATGCAATAAGCAATGATAAAGAAAAAAAATTTTTTTTTTGGATATATTTATCTATTAGGGTTAGGTACGGCGGTTGTGGTAGTTTTCTAATTGTGTCAACTGTAAATAAAGTTGTGCGCTATTTAACATTTTCCAGTAATTTTAANGGTTGTGGTAGTTTTCTAATTGTGTCAACTGTAAATAAAGTTGTGCGCTATTTAACATTTTCCAGTAATTTTAATATATCAATTCTAGATAAGTATCAAAGATAAATTAGCCATGGAGTACTCCTGGAGAACGCGAAATAGCGCATCATTTATTCCAATTTATCGCAATTAGAAAACTATCACCAGAATCATGCCTGAAACTATAAAATATATATTTAAGTAGGTATATGGTATTTTTATGTGTATACATATGTATATTTGAATCATTCAGGTATATTCTATATAAATAAGAAAAAAGCATGACGAGAGGAATCTCCTAACTTTTCACTTTTTACGAGATTACGCTTAAATTCTATTAATGCTCGAATATTTTCTTATTGAAGCATATGCTGCAACACCTGTTGCGGCTCAAATTTAGACAATTAACCACTCCTCCAATCCAAAAAGAAAATGTATATTGTTAATTCACAGCAAAAAATATTGTCTGTGGTTATACAGTGCATTGGAACGTCACGCCTCAAATTTTTATCACAGTAAATGTCGTCACTGCTGTTTATTAAAAAGCATGACCAAAAAAATATTGCTACTGTTTGTCTTTGCAATGTACTGTGGTAAATAATTGTTGACTTGATTAAATGTTTAGATACTGTTTTGATATTGGTTAGTATAATTTTGAAAGGGTAGGTTCAACTGTATTCTAAGGATTATTACTATAACACCAGTTCTATACTTTGCTTAGAGAGACTGAAATATTATTCTTGAATTTTATTTTGAAATGTCTTATATTTCATAACACTGATGAAATCGTTGGTAAATTCAATAATACCAACGGACGGATAACAAATTGCAAAGCGGAGGTAACACGTAAAATCAAGTACATTATTAAGATTGGTTACGAAACATTTCAATATGTTCATACATCTACGGAGAAGGGCAATACGCCATTCAGAAAACGAAAATAAATGTTTTAGCTAAAATTATAGTGAGGGTTTGCAATATTCCTCCTTTGAAGTAATTTATTAGGTCTAAATAAACCGATTACAGAGTTTTACCTGACAGACATTATGCTGCGAATTACCACCTCTTGCTAAAAAGTCTAAATTCCCGTTCCTATAGAGAAATAAATTAAAACATGTAAACAACCTGTTCGTCTATAGACATGATTTGGGCTGACGAATTATTGGAGGGGACAGTAAGTAAAATTAATCAAAATTCATATTGTGCGTATTGAAATTTTTTCTCTTACATAACTTTTATTTTAAGTTGATATTACTGTTAAACATACCTAACCCCGTGTGTGGAAAGTTTTTGGAAACGCTGATTATGTTAAACAACAGAATTTAATTGTAGGCAATTTAACAAATAGTAATTTTTATTAAGTCCTCTTATACAAATACAATTATCTTCAAACTGAACATGAATGTTTCATTCGTTAGCACATTATAATTTTAGCCATTTAATGTTATTATTTTTTCGAAAAAGGACGAATATTTTCTAACACTTTTTATATTAAAAACCTCATTCCAAATTCCTGATTTTACCGTGGTCTGGCGTTTTTTCAAAGCAAAAAGAAGTTGCCAATACAAGAAGTGAAGTGGTAGAACTAATATTTAAATATAATTTNGGCGTTTTTTCAAAGCAAAAAGAAGTTGCCAATACAAGAAGTGAAGTGGTAGAACTAATATTTAAATATAATTTTGACATTGTATGTGAATATTAATTCACTTATAGTTAGATGTTAAATTTTTATTTAACGTCTAAAATTGCTTGCTGGATTTAAGTTCTGCATTGACAATGCAATGATCTAAATTCTGCGGGAGTGTTAAGATTCTATGTGGTTTTGTTGAGGATAAACTTTTTCCAGTGTCTACTTATTTCTGACGGGTTCTGTATTTTAAATATAAAAGCCATAAATTATGTACATATAAAATAGTAAAGTGACTCAGAAACTCTTCAGAATTAAATGATTTAATCACTGCAATAATTTTTATTACAAATATAATAAATAAACGTCAAATGCATCGATTAAAGACGTATTTTTGTATATTCAAAATTTAAAGTTTAACTTTTCGTAGATGAATGGGATTACCTTCCTAGTTGTGGTTACTAATTGTGTTTTTTTTTNAAATTTAAAGTTTAACTTTTCGTAGATGAATGGGATTACCTTCCTAGTTGTGGTTACTAATTGTGTTTTTTTTTTCTAGTTATAACTGCATATTAGGTACAAGTATTCAAGGTGATTTTGATTCATAATATAAGATAAAGGTAGCAAGGTTACATAGGTACAATCTGTCTTAGTTATTTTGTCNTTAGGTACAAGTATTCAAGGTGATTTTGATTCATAATATAAGATAAAGGTAGCAAGGTTACATAGGTACAATCTGTCTTAGTTATTTTGTCTAATATTTTCGCTCATATAAAAATTTTTTTTGTAAACAAAAAAAATCATTTTTGATAAAGGAACATTGAAAATTGAAGAAGTAATTTTTTTAACTAGGTCGATAGGTTCAAAGTGCGTCAAAAGTTATTGTTTTTTTAAATTAAATGACATGGCAGCAGAAGCACGGCGAATATGATGAAGTTTTCACCAAATGTACCCTAATTCTACTAAANAATTAAATGACATGGCAGCAGAAGCACGGCGAATATGATGAAGTTTTCACCAAATGTACCCTAATTCTACTAAAAATGATATATCACATGGTGGGGAATGTCTTCGTTTGACCTAGCCAATCACAAATATGCAAATGGTTTAGCTCTTTAACATTTTCCATGACACCTACAGGTCAACAAATGTCATAAAAATCATTTATTTGTATATTGCCAAATGGAGTATCATTTGTAAGCTTTTGGCAAGCTCAACACGAATGAATCAATGGTTGAGCTGTCTCACTTAATCTGTGGCTTCTTGAAGTCAGAGAAGATTATCCAAATAATTGATTTGAATATAGCCATCTGTGGTATCGTTTAGAAGTCTTTGCAATACCAAATGCATACACGTCATAGTTGATGCTCTCTGACCAACTTTGTTACCTGTGGAAATAATTGCTGCGTGAGGCCGAGGTCACAAACAACATCTTGGAGCTTTACCTATAATATATTTTAGTGATAGTATTGCTTTCAAATTGATACTACACATGACTGACCTTCAGAGGTCACAGATCAGTTCAGAGAGCTCAACCATTAATTTATGTGTTGAGTTTGGCAAAATCTTTCAAATAATACCCCATTTCACAATGTTCAAATTAATAATTTTTATGACCTACAGAGGTCATGGAAGCGGTCAAAGAGTTAAAACATTGGTATATTTGTGTTTGGTTTGGCAGAAGCTTTTCAATGATTCCCTACTTGCCTTGATTCAACTTAGATATCTGATCTTTCTTTGGTGACTCCTGGAGGTCAAAGGAAACCATGCCCCACCAAGTGACACTAAATCAATTTTAGCATAATTAGCAGTACATTTGGTGAAAATTTCATCACATTCTATCGGATCTTAGTCGTGCCTATGCTGCCATGTCATTTCTCAATCTTACGTTTACTTTTGGAAGTCCAGTTATAACTGTAGAGCGTCTGAGAATTAAGTTGGAAAATTATAACTTTTAATGACCTAATACCTCGTTTTCTTATTTGTTCTGCACTACGTAACCCATCATGGTGTATTGTTCAAATTTAAATATCTTAGAAACTTTTGGGTTTATTTGAAGTCTATAACAAATGAATTGTAAATAAATGTTCAAATTTTTGTTTTGAATATATCTCAAAGGGTAGTGGCCACGATGTCACCAGTGAAATTAGCTGGAAAAATGATTATATTGTATGTAATATAATGTTTGGGATTATAATCCATGATACTACTTCGGCACCATGTATTAAAAGTTATCAATGGTATCTTCAAATCATTTGTGATTGATTATAACATACGTTATAATCAATCTACCATGGATCTAAATAATGGTTGAGTATATTTGGACTTATCCACAATTTTATTCTTTTTTGCTGCAAAAAAAAANACCATGGATCTAAATAATGGTTGAGTATATTTGGACTTATCCACAATTTTATTCTTTTTTGCTGCAAAAAAAAATAAGAAAACAAAATTCACTCTCGGAATCGATCATTCTGGCAGAAAATTAGACTTCCGTCATTTGNCAAAAAAAAATAAGAAAACAAAATTCACTCTCGGAATCGATCATTCTGGCAGAAAATTAGACTTCCGTCATTTGAATTTTAAAGAAAAAAAAGTTTTACTTTTCTATTTGATATTAGTTATCATCAGTTATCATCACGTTTTTCATTTAATAATCACTAATGCATTTATGTAAACATAGGACAGTTGACCTCACCATAAATAAAGTTATTGAGAAATACTGTTAAATCATAAGAAATTTTCCATAAAATCTTCTGAGGAAAAAACTAGTATTAACTGTGAGAAGCATTGATATCTGAGTATGGAAAATTCTGAAGAAAAAAACAACGACATTTGGTTAATTTTTGTAAATTTGTATTGAAAATGTTAGTATTGGACAAATAATAAAGTTATAAGAAAAGTTTATCATATGTAATTATTGAAATTGAAGGGAGGGAAATTGTATTTTGATGTTAAGAAGGTCTATTGTTATATCGGTGCGCTCTGATTGGGGTTGGAAGGAATTAAAAGGTTGATACAAAATCATCTAGTCTGTTCATTCCACAAATCGCTTACTTCTTAGCAACATCAAATTTTTGTCTCCTGTTTTTCTGGGTTGTCATCTTAAAATACTACTATATATTTTTTTTTTAACATTTCGTACTTTTTTGAACAACAATGAAAACCCATGTAGAACTTCAAGGTGGAGTCGTTATGCCTGTTATTGGATTTGGTACATGGCAGGTAAGTTTTTTGTTAGAAATTTTTATAGATTATTGTCCTAAGTTTTCAATTTTTGTACTATATATTCTTTGACGTACTTGAAAGATTTCAAGGTAGAGTACGTTTTTTTTTTAATTTATGTATTAGTATTAGGATTAAGAATATGGTATTACGGTTCTTTAAAAATGTATAAAATTCTTATGGCAGATTTACAATTTTTTGTTTCAGTGCCGTAATCCTCAGGAGTTGGAGCGAGCAGTTGATGCAGCGTTGGAAGCAGGCTATCGACATTTTGATACAGCCTACAGCTATGGAAATGAGAAAATTTTAGGAGCAATTTTTAGCAAATGGATTCGAGAAGGAAAACTCAAAAGGGAAGACCTCTTCATTGTCACTAAGGTCAGAATTTAATTCCTTAGTATTTCAACACATTGTTATAATGTAGATTTTTACATCTACATAAATTGTAATGAAAGGTTTCTTTAAAAAAAGAAGGAAAAAGTACCGCCTGTTTTCAAAAATCTTACCTAACTCTCTACGTTTACGTATAACGTTCCAAAATAAGGGCTATTTTTTATGTTTTTGTAAACCAGAATTTAGGATTTTTAAAGTTGACCATAAAGATGTTCCTAATAATTTTAAATAGAATTTGCTACCTTCAAAATATTTAAATTTACTTATTATAATTTTACATATTGGTTTACAGTTTTGAAATTTTTTTGACCAATTACCAGTTTGACCAAATATGCTATTGGAAAGCGTTTGTAAAAAAAATTCATTTTTTTTTGCTATTTAAACATACAAAATAAAGTATATNAATATGCTATTGGAAAGCGTTTGTAAAAAAAATTCATTTTTTTTTGCTATTTAAACATACAAAATAAAGTATATTAGGTTTCCCGATTTTTGTGAATTGTCCAACTAAAAGAATGAACTGTGAATTTTCTATTTATTAGTGCAATGATTGAACGGTATTTTCTCATCATTAAAAAAAATTTTTTTTTTAACTTTTTTTGGGGCAGTATAAGAGGAAGAAAAATAGAAAATTGCTAAGGCTGAATGAATCATACAGCTGTTAGTTTACATCTTACTAAATTGCAGTAGTTATATCTAAAAGTGAATTTATAGAAACAAATATTTCAAAAATTTAGAAATACCCTAATCAAAACATTAATTGACTTTTATCATTAATTAATATACAAGGTTATAAAAATATAAAACAATTTAAAATTATTATATTTTAATCTGACTATATATAACACAAACTATGGTCAACAATTGTAATATAAATGTAACTTTAGAACNTCAACAATTGTAATATAAATGTAACTTTAGAACAAATGCTATCGGTATTCAAATAACTCATTTTCAAAATATACTTTACAACCTCATAATTGAAGGTTTCAGTTTTGACCGGAAATGTATTATATTATTAGTAAGTCATTAGTATATTTTTGTATTCCTTTGGCTTCTACTTTTAATTCTTTTACGAACTTGTTGAAACTCGACTTAAGACTCGACCCCATTACTTAATCATTTAAAACTTCTTTTTTTTTACATTATAGTTACCCAACCAAGGCGTGCATCCTGATCGAGTGGGAAAATTTTTAAAACTTAGTCTAAACAACCTTGAANAATATGCTATTGGAAAGCGTTTGTAAAAAAAATTCATTTTTTTTTGCTATTTAAACATACAAAATAAAGTATATAGGGTTTCCCGATTTTTGTGAATTGTCCAACTGAAAGAATGAACTGTGAATTTTCTATTAGTGCAATGATTGAACGGTATTTTCTCATCATTAAACAAAAAATTTTTTTTTAATCTTTTTTGGGGCACTATAAGAGGAAGAAAAATAGAAAATTGCTAAGGCTGAATGAATCATACAGCTGTTAGTTTACATCTTACTAAATTGCAGTGGTTATATCTAAAAGTGAATTTATAGAAACAAATATTTCAAAAATTTAGAAATACCCTAATCAAAACATTAATTGACTTTTATCATTAATTAATATACAAGGTTATAAAAATATAAAACAATTTAAAATTATTATATTTTAATCTGACTATATATAACACAAACTATGGTGAACAATTGTAATATAAATGTAACTTTAGAACAAATGCTATCGGTATTCAAATAACTCATTTTCAAAATATACTTTACAATCTCATAATTGAAGGTTTCAGTTTTGACCGGAAATGTATTTATATTATTACTAAGTCATTAGTATATTTTTGTATTCCTTTGGCTTCTACTTTTAATTCTTTTACGAAGTTGTTGAAACTCGACTTAAGACTCGACCCCATTACTTAATCATTTAAAACTTCTTTTTTTTACATGATAGTTACCCAACCAAGGCGTGCATCCTGATCGAGTGGGAAAATTTTTAAAACTTAGTCTAAACAACCTTGAAANATAGTTACCCAACCAAGGCGTGCATCCTGATCGAGTGGGAAAATTTTTAAAACTTAGTCTAAACAACCTTGAAATGGAATATGTTGATTTATTCTTGATTCATAATCCGGCGGGTCTTCAAACGGCTGAAAATGGGATTGATGTTAGATATGAAGAAAACGGTGAAGTTGCTCTTGAATTAACAACTACGTTACCAGAAGTATGGAAAGCTATGGAGGAACAGGTTACAAATGGTCGAGCCAGAGCCATTGGAGTTTCCAACTTTTCTGTCAACCAATTGGAACGTGTTGTTAAGAATGCCAGGATTATACCAGCGAATCATCAAGTAATGAATTAAAAATTTGTAATTACAGTAAACCTCGGATAAGCCGACTTCGGTTACCACGAACCCTCGGTTACCACGAACCAAACTGTCCGGTCCGCGCCCGGAGATAGGGAATTTGTGTATAAATCGCACGGCTAAGCCGAACTCGGTTAAGCGAACGCCTTTTCGTGGCCCCAGTCCATAAGGTACATGTTTTTTTTACCTCGGTTAACACGAACACTAATTAATTGATCAATTTTTAAAGAAACTTCAACTTTTTTTTTACAAAATTTAATGAATAACTTCTTTTGAATAACTTTTCAAACATTGAAATACGACAGAAAATGAACCAATGAGATAATTTTAGTCATTTTTTTTGTTTCCACAGAAACTTACTATTATAAAGTAATGGTAAATTAAAACTACCTCGGCTAAGACGAATAAATTATTCCCCAAGTTGTGTGTTCGGCTTATGCTTAAGCCGAACCTCGGCTATCACGAACCAAATATTTCGAACCCTTGAAATCCGGCTTATCCGAGGTTTACTGTACAATTTTACAACTATTTATTAAACAATTAGCATTGCAACTTGTTACATTAAGGTTGAGCTGAATGCAACTTATCCAAGACGGGAAATTCGTGAATTTTGCGCCAAATATGGAATCACCGTTTGCGCATATGCACCACTGGGAAGTCCAGGAAGAAAAGCCTACTATGAGAAAAGTCGGCCCAACAATGCTCATTTGTAAGGCGGGAGGTTTTGATTTGCATTCATTTTTTTTTGTTTTTTGTTTCTAAATTATTTTTGTTACATTTTTATACAAATTTGTCATCCGATTTTTATTTTTAGGAAAGTGAACGTTCCTAACCTTCTCAACAATCCTATTGTGATTGAGTTGGCAAAGAAGCATGGCAAGACACCTGCGCAGATTCTTTTGCGATTTCTTACTCAACAAGATGTCATTGTCATCCCTAAAAGTGTTACACCGGAAAGAATCATGGAAAATGTTAAAGTAAGAGTAGCTATTTCAAATAATTGTAAAAAATATTGTCAATTTTTGTTGAAAAAAACATAAATACTCTTAATTATCTATGATTTTTTTTTGGCACAGATTTTTGATTTTGATTTGGATGAAGATGACATGGAGGAATTGGGTACTATAGAGAACGGAGAAGACGGAACATGGGGTTTTGATTGGGTCATTGGACTCCCTGGGTAAGATATTTTTTTTGAAAAAGGAAAAAAAATGTTTAAAAAAGTATATCAAATTCAAATATTAATACTTCAGTGAAAATGAGACAAAAATGTCACTTTGTTTTTGTCATTTGCAATAAAACTTCAATTGACTTTGCTCCAAAATAGCAGAGTGGCGTCCTTGGAGCAGTTGCATAGTACACTAGTCTTATAAATTTTATTTTTCATGATTGACAAACACAAAAAAAAAAAACTTCTAAAATTTTCTTAACACTATATCTTGTCATTTTTACTGTAGAATTAGTATTGGCGATATGCCATGTATGTCACTGCTGCTTTATAGACTCTTCTTTAACCCACATTTGCTTATTTACTAAAAAAAAATATTTCAAAAAAAATTTCTTCTAATTCTTGTAACAATGATCTATTTAATTTATGGTATTTTTTTTGTCAATTTTCAAGAAACTGTATTAATTCTCCTTGAAGGTTTCTTCAAGTAATCCTTAATCAGTATTGTATAAAGTGTTGTACCCAATTTAAATAAAAAAATTTTTGTGGAATTTGCAAATTTTGCATAAATATTTTGAGACTGAAGGTTTCCAGATAATATGATTATACAAACACTTTTTGCAAAATTTAGGGTTCTTTCATTCACTCAGTCAATCCGCTATATGCAATTTTATGCAATTTTATACTATTTTAAGTGTTTTTTTTTTGTATATCCTAAAGCAATTTTCAATTGAGTATATATTTTTCTTTATAGGTTGGAGAAACATCCTGAATTTCATTTGTGCGGTGTCAAACCTTCATCCAACTGAAAAATTCAAATTCCGGTCCAAATTGAGTAGTTTACTGACCAATCAATTTTTTTCTTTCTAAGCATGAAGCAAATGGAAATACTTAATCAATTTTGAAATAATTTATTTTACCTATAAAATTCTATTAATTTTTCAACTTATATTTCAACATTTAGTAATGATTTAAAACTATACTAGTTCATTTTAGTCTGAATAAAACCGAATTTTTAAAACAAATATGGTATGAAAAATGTTAATAAATAAATAGTTGTTAGGTCGAATTACTGCATAAGTAGTCTGAGTACATATTGCAAGTTTGAAGGGAAATCGGAAATCATTGTAACGTGAATTTAAAAGAACATTTGTTGGTCTTGGTATGAAATCGCTAATCATTATACATTTAAGTTTGGAGGCGACGACAAAATGTCTGACCTATTTTCTCAACTTATCTAGTGTCCGAAATTAAAGTATCTTGCAAAAAGAGAAACAAGACAACTCGCAGTGGACTAACACCGTTCCATAAATATATTGCTCACAAAAATATAGGACGGCATATTCGGCACAAAAAATGGATCCGACACTATGGTACCGACATTATGAAGGTTATAAAATATGGTTGGAAGATACGGCAGAATGAATGACGGCGTCAAAGTTGCAGAATTAGAATTGTTGTAATAATTGTAGAATTTCTGGTAGGATTTTGGCAGTGGGTGCTGATTGTTACACCTTCTAGCATACAATTAGGATTAAGTGTAAGAGGAGTTTATTACAGTCGTACAATTTAGCATGCAAATTCGTCTACCCGAGGCAACATTGTCTGCACATTTTTCGGTTTATTACATCTTGATTTANGTCAAAGTTGCAGAATTAGAATTGTTGTAATAATTGTAGAATTTCTGGTAGGATTTTGGCAGTGGGTGCTGATTCTTACACCTTCTAGCATACAATTAGGATTAAGTGTAAGAGGAGTTTATTACAGTCGTATAATTTAGCATGCAAATTCGTCTACCCGAGGCAACATTGTCTGCACATTTTTCGGTTTATTACATCTTGATTTACTAAAACCGGAATCTACTCTACTAGTAAAATTAACGGCGTTATATACAATAATATTTTTGCCCGAGTTACAAAAATGCAATTATAAGAAGAAAAAAAAACTACTTTTTTTGATTATTTNTACAATAATATTTTTGCCCGAGTTACAAAAATGCAATTATAAGAAGAAAAAAAAACTACTTTTTTTGATTATTTCTCTCTGTTGTCAATAGTTTAAGATTCTCACCAATAAAAAACGGGTGCGACAAAATCACATTTTGTATAATAGACAGTTTTAAATGAGAGTGGGATCGTATCGTGGTATCTCATCCGTATCGTAACGGGAGATACGATACGACGTAAAGATACGATACCACTAAGCAGTTTTAAACTTTGTAGCATCGTATAGGCTTAACGAAAACCACGTGGATTTCAGTTGCAGTGTTTTCTGGAGGCAAATTTGTTTAAATTCAAAACAATAGAAAAAAATTCTTCAAATTTAGGTTTAATTTTCTTATTCTCTGAATGTTGTCGTCAGAAATATTTATCGATATAAAAAGGATTTTTAGCTAATTTCGTTGAAAAACAGTCTCCACTGAGTCGCTTTGAAAATGAAAACAATCTCAGGTAATAAATTTTTGAAGTAATTAAATTCAACCCTAAATCCTTTATTGTTCGCTGATTTTCAGGAGCTGGATTAAGAAAGCTTTGCATAAACAAAGTAATCTCAACCGTTGATTACTGGAAATTTAGTCAAGCTCGAAAGAAAGCTGCATCAAGAAGTAGGAAAATTACTCATGCTTCTCTCAAATTTCAATTATCCCACTACACAGATGATGAGTGCCTTAATTTCTTCAGATTTACCAAAATGGAAATTGGAAGACTATTGAGGGCCTTTAGAATTCCGAAGTATTGCAAGTTCCTTGGCCATAAATTTCAGGGTTAGATTTCTATTGTTATGAATTAATTACAGAATTAATATTGATTATTTTGTTAAAGGTGAGGAAGGCCTATGTATTATGCTAAAAAGGCTTAGTTACCCCACTCGCCTGTGTGATCTTGTAAGAACATTTAATCGTCATCCTACAGCTATCTCAACGATTGCTAATTATGTGACAAGAAGAATTTATTTTGAATTCCGGCAAAAGCTCACTAGGCTAAAACAAAATTGGCTGACTGAGGCTCAAATTCTAAACCTAGCTGAGGTAAATAAGAATAATTTACTTTAATTTCGATGATAGAATTTGAGAAATGTTGTAAATGTTAAAGATTATGCTATATGTTTAGTGTTGCAGAGATTCCGGTTGCTGGTATCCAANTCTGTTTAGTGTTGCAGAGATTCCGGTTGCTGGTATCCAAATGTAATTGGTTTCATTGATGGAACAGCACGACCAATTTGCCGTCCAAAGTATAAGCAGAAAGCTTTTTACAGTGGATATAAGAAACAGCATATGCTAAAATATCAAAGTGTAGTCTTCCCGAACGGATTGATTGGAAGATTGGATGGCCCGTTTCTGGGAAGAAGACATGACTCAGCAATGCTAAATTTAAGCAAACTTCAGTTTGAGTTTAAAACTGTTTTTGAAAACAATGAAGGTATTTCATACTGTTTGTATGGAGACCCTGGATATTCAAATTCAAAGTTTATCAAAGTGGGTTATAAAAAGTATGGAAACTTATCTCAGCGCCAGCAAAACTTTAATCGAGACATGTCATCCTTACGTGTCAGTGTAGAGTACGGGTTCGGGAGGATTGTCCAGCAATTTGCTTTTCTCGATTTCAAAAAAAATCAAAAAGTTTTCCTTCAATTGTTAAAGAAGCAATATTTTGTTAGTGCTCTCTTAGTTAACTGTCAAAACTGCCTTAGAGGGGGCAAGTCTCCAAATACTTCAACTGCCTTCCACCAACCTTAGAGGAATATTTAAGTTAAGATAATTTTCTTTAATTTGTTAATTTGAAATTCTATTTGGTAGTAAATACTACAGATTTAGAAATTATATTCATTTTTTTGCAAATGCTGACAAAAACTCAAACATTGATTTCTGTATTTGAAGTTGAGAAGCCTGTAATGCATCCTTTCTTTCTGCATCTTCCTTAGATACTCTAAGCTTCTCCGCCTCTAAATCCAATTTCCGATTTTGAAAATCGAAATCGAGTTTCATTTTTTTGTCTTCAAATTCTAGCCGCTTCAAATCGACCGCCTGATCATGTTCTTGTTTGCTTTTTATAAGATTATCCTCCGGTGATAAAAATTTCGACTTTTTTCGAAGATTAAAATGTTCATCTGAAAGGTTGAAATTCATTAAAGTGTAATTGGAATGTTAAGAACGCTGAAGGGTACTTTTGTCCCATGCCTTGTAGAAAAAGCATTGTGGGTAAGAATTTTATGGATTTATGATGAAAAGTTTTCTGGTGACAGTCTTAATAGTTGTAGGAAGATCTGAAGTAGTCTTTGAAAAGTACTACGTTCAGCAATTGATTTTTCAAAAATTGAACTATATGGAGATTATTGTTCAGGTCGATGTTCTAAACCATGGGCATTTCTAAAGATACTTTAACACATTCAACGCCTTAGCATTTGGGACAGAGAATTAAATTTAAAAAACATTAACTTCTGATTCAGTCATTGTAGACTCGAATTTTTTTTAAGAACAATCACCACTTTTGAATTCCTTTTCTGAAACTGTAAAAAACTTTCCCCAGAAAAATAATTTAACCTAAAAATTCGACAATTCCTTAACCCAGTCATTTCACCTGTGTGTATGGGACATGAGTAACCTCCAGCGTTTTTTAAATTCTAGGGAACACTATATTACTCATTGACTAAGTTCTCAGGTTTGATGTGGAAAAGTTGTAACTCTATATGATCGATTGGTATAAAAAAATTACCGAATGAAGGCTCAAGTTTGTCCCGTTCAGCATCTGCTTCGGATTTTTCTCTCTGCCTTGAACTGGAAGCTGACGTAAGTTGAATTGTGTCAACTGGTTCATCTTCTGCAAATGTCAATTCATTCTCCCAATTCAAGTCAAGATCTTGTTGGTCGCAGTTAATGTTTTCGCCTTCCTCCTTGCACCCACACAACGTCTCCATTAGCTCTTTCATTTCAGTTTGCTCCTCTTCAGTCCCAGTCCTACACAAAATATCAACGTAAATTGCCTTTCTCATTGTATAATAAAATAGCAAAATATCAATTTCAAGCTTAGTTTACTTATATTTATTTTGATCCGTCTTGTAATTTCGTAGTAACAGGTTAACATGATCCCTCAAACCCTTCAATGTAAACGTGGCTGCGAAAACTTCAACCATACCATGTTTAACTTCCAACCAATTTCCAAACT